>JAUZNJ010034753.1:0-37306 GCA_034780135.1 Jordanella pulchra | reverse complement strand
TACATTGTATTTTTCTGGATTTTTGTTTTAGATTCCATCACTCACAGTTGAAGAGTACCTATGATAAAAATTACAGTTTTCTACATGCTTTGCAAGTGGGAAGACCTGAAAAATGAACAGTGTCAAATATTTGTTCTCCCCACTGTACTTTAGCAAACAAGTACATCCATTTTGTTTACGGTTTACAGAAAGACAGACAATCAAATTCAATTTCAATTCAATTTATTCATATAGCCTCAGTTCACAACACGTCATCTCGAGGCCCTTTACAGAGTCAACTCAATCCGATTGATTTAAAGTTTTCTATCTAAGGAAAACCAGCTTATTGAATTGACTCGTTGACTTGAAGCAATCCCCCACACCAAGCATTGATGTTGTGACAGTGGAGAGGAAAAACTTCCTTTTAACAGGAAGAAACCTCCAGCAGTATCAGGCTCAGTGTGAGCGGCCATCCGCTTAGACCGACTGGGGTTCAAGGAGACAGAAGGAGACAAACAAAAAGTAGCAGAGATATAAAAGTTAACTGTGAGCACCACAGGCGGCCCAGTCCAGGAAAGACACAGCCAGGCAGACAAGCTCCAAGCCAGCTCCCATGTCATAGGATGAAACTCCAATACCTATAAACAGGAATGCTGATGGCGGCAGCACAGCTAATATTTCAGTCCAGGATGGAGTCACAGCAGAAGAGGAAATGACCAAAGTTATGAGTCGAACTTGACAAATACATAGGAATGAGAGAATACAAACAAATACAAAAGATAGCTCAGGATAACCTAACTAGTCTGGATGAGGTATGAGAAAAGTACAGCTACCATTGGACCAAGCCTGTTAACGCGCTACCTCCACCTACCTCTGTACTCACCCAAGCATTTCTAAAACAATATTAGAGAGAATATCATTTGTGACTTTCACCAGAACTTAGCAACAATTTTCCTAAGAATTTTAGATAGTTAAGGAAGATAACATATAGTTCTATAATTGACCAAGTCATTTGGGTCAAGAGACGTTTTTTTGGGTAAAGGTTTAATTACAACTACCTTAATAGCCTGAGGTACATATCCCTATAACTGGGACAGATTAATCATATCTAATATGGAGGTGGAAATCATAGGGAATACTTCCTTAAATAACTTGAATGGAACTGGATCTAACATACAGTTTGAAGGCTTAGATGAAGATGATAGTTTTACTTACTCTGAAGTTCAGCTTGTTTAAAAAAGTCCAAACCCAATTATGATTCTATAGTTACCTCAGATGTTGCCTCACCTTCCAGAGATAAACCAATCATATTTAGAGGGGTGCCAATGATCTTATTTTAAATACAATCAATCTTATTTTTAAAGAATACCATAAATTAATTGCTTCTAAGAGCAGGGGGGGTGGACAGTTCAGCAGAGCTATGGCTCTGGGCGAGTTTGGCCACTGGATTAAAATGAAATCGAGGATTATTCTTATTCATCCTCTATTAATGAGAGATGTGCTGTCTTGCTTTACAGCGCTTACTTCTACCTGTTGACTGTTGACACCAACCCCCCCAGAAATGAATAAAAAGCTATATAAAATCAGCTGCTGTTCTTAAATCATTAGGAGGGTCTAATCTGCTGTATGAAACCATTGTAATGGTTGACAACAGCCTTAATGTAAGAGTATGAGGCTGCAAATTTGGAGGCACCACATACGTCCCGTGGATGGACGTGACAGTTAACAGTTTAAGAGAAAAGGAAGAGATCGTAATGCTAAGGGTAGAATAACAACATATGATGCTTAATTAGACAATAGGAAAAAGATCAGAGTGAGGAAAAGTTGTCAATGTGTCCTTCAGCAGCCTAAGAATGTAACAGCATAACCAGTTCCTGTGGCACCTGTTTACGCCAGCCTCACTTCTGTGCAGTGTGTCAGCTGTGGCTACAATGTAGCTTGTCACCATCAGAATGTGAGTGTGTGCATGAAATGCATTTTAAAAAAAAAAGAAAAGTTTTAACCCAAAAGCAACCAGGGTGCCTACAGCATAGTCTAAACAGGGAGTTAAATCCACTCAAGTACAACCTGTTTGGAATAATCTGATAATTGAAGGCTCTTCCTCCCATTTTATGTTTAGAAACTTTAAGAACGACCAGTAAACCTGTGATCTGAAAGCAACGAGCCCAGTTTGGAATATAATGAATAATGAAATCATTAATGTATGACAGAGCTTGATTATTAAGGGCATCATGTTTAGGAAAATGAATTTAAATTTCCGCTCTGGATTTAGCAGTTAGCTAATGAAGTGAAGCTAAAATCGGACAAATATGACTTTTTGTTCAACTGTAAGCGAAGTGTAAAATTTAATATATTTTAATATAACCCTAATGGTCTTTTATGCTGGTCTTTCAGGGAGACTCGGGTGGCCCACTTGTCTGTAATGGGCGGGCCTATGGAGTGGTCTCATGGGGAAGAGGATGTGCAGATGCTGGATATCCTGGAGTCTACACTGCTGTGTCCAAGTTCCGCCACTGGATTGACGACACCATATTTAGCTACTACAACAGATGTAAGAAGGATTAGAGCTCAGTATTAACTAATTGGAGACATAACTTCCTGATTTCACTGTTACCCCTGATCTAATTTTACAGTTGATACATCAGGCGCAAATAGGGGGAAATGTTCAGGGATTGGTCCATATCTTAGGAAATAGTCATGTTTTTTTAAGTCTGAAAGAGAGATTTCTCATTGATACCAAACAGTCATAAAAATATGAGCATCGTCAGATGAAATAAGAAATCTTCATGATTGATAAACTAATTTGAAACTAGAACAATAAATTTGACACTTGCTAGCTCTGAAAATCAAAAAAGCAATTGGCCCAATTAAAACTTTTAAAGATCATTAAGAACACCCAGGAGTTTAAAGGAGAGTTTTACAAACCTGGTTCTCAGGGCCTCTATTTTGCATGTTTCATGTGTTTTTGTGCTAACACACTCTTGTCTTGTTGATAGACAGCGGGAATAACGTCTGCTGCTCTAGATGGCTGCATAAGAAGAAATGCACTTATTTCACACATTTAGAAACATCTTAAAGATGTGTGATAGACGTTCCTTAACCCTCAGTCCGTTCCCAGACAGAAAAAAAGTGCCCCGTCTTGATTCCTTATCTTTCTTAAGAGAACTTAATTCAATTCTTTGATAACTTTAATCCAAATGCTGCATACGTTGTAGAGACTTCCCTTCCAAAGCTTGATTTGCAACTTTTCACATTTGACTGTCATTCGTTTATCCGTAAAGATTCTCAAAATTTTTTTTTTTACCAAACTATTTATTTAGTAGTTTCAGTTTGGTGCCAATATCTTAGTAAACTTTTTAATCTCTGATCTTCAGTTTTAACTTTTTCTGCTTATTATGATGATTAATTAAGTTTGTCAGTGCTTGGTGCTTTATGAACATTTATTTGAGAACTACCAAATGTAGCCCAGGCAACATCCATACCACAGCATTACAGATGGACTTAAATCACAGTATGGGAATCATGGCTTTAGAAATTTAACCTCTGAATTGAAGATAAATGTCTACTTGTTTATGTCCAACCAAGTTAAAGAGCAGGGTGCAGGTTAGAGTCTCACTTTATCAGTGTTTAGAAAAATATGTAAGTAGCTGTTTCTATTTTTTTATTAAAATTCACTTATGCTTGAATTATTTGGGGGTTTTGGGTTGTAATTTACCTCTGTATTGAAAAAGTACAGTAGATGTTACGTAACATGCTAAAGCAAAGCAGACATGAGTCTGCTTAGCTTTACAGCAGCAAACAATAGATACAAGTGCTAATTCAGATAAAGAAGAAAAACATATGTACAACTACAGATATGATTGAGCAAAACCCTATAATTATGAGACGGGGGAGAATTAATGGCCAAAGGAGACAGACTGAGTTGTGGTAAGAGAGCAATTAGTGGAGAGTAGAGCAAGAGTCATGGTGAGAGACCAGTGTTAGTTTGTATGCTAACATCACAATATCATACTAAAAGTATTTGTGTTATTGGTCAAAAAGCAATTAGTAACTGCAGCAGATTGTAAGAATTTTACTTAACTCATTGTTGTATTAGAAAAGTAACGTCACTAGTCCGAAGGGATGTTACTTGTCCTCAGAGGCAACTTTACTGTGATAGTTTAGTCCAGCAGCATCTTGCTTGTTTTCTGAAGCACAGATGCCGTTCTGAGAGATTATAAAAATCTCGGGCAGTAAGCAGTGAGAAAGGAACAGCTGCCGATGGGGCAATGTCCGCTGCGTTTTGTGCACAGCCAGAGAGAATATATGTGGTTTATTCTCTCTATTTAAAGTTTCCCCAGCATTCCTTTTCCCAATCATCCATCCACTAACAAGGGTGTGCAGGATCTTCCGTTTACTGAACCGTCTGCTCCCGTAGGTTTTTCATCCAAACTGAGTGGTTTCTCAGTCCCTTTGAGGGAACAAGTTTCCTTCATTTCAGCAGTTGCAGTCAGCAAACTCTGCTCTACCTGATAACTACCTACTCTCCACACAGAGCTGAAGCAGCACTGGCTATTTGATTCACCCACGCGACCTCACAATGTGGGACTTGCTAATAAAGAGCAGTTTTTAGAGACACCACAAACACATTTCTCTTGTACTGATCAATTAACTTCTTTATGGCGGCCAAAACACTCTAAATCCTTAAAAAAACTTTTCAAATACGATCCATTAGACAAAACTTACTTTGCATTTTGTTAAAGATTTAACCTGCGATTTGCTCTGCAAATGTGAGCCTACTAATGATGATAATGTCATAACTGATGTTCTGTATATAGACTGTATGCCTACCAGCCAATTTGTTAGGCACACATGTGAAATTGATATTTAACACATAGTGAATCTAACCTAACTACATAAAAGTAGCTCAATGGAACATGGTCTCTGAATGTGCAACAAATTACTTGCTTAATAATAAACTGAGAATTAGAGATAGTAAATTATAAACTGATCTACTGGGGTGTTTTCACACAAACATCTCTTCTGCTTTTGGATAATCTGAAAATATTAGACGTCCAAGACTTAAGAAGTACTGTAGCTTAAATGAAACCTTTTTAGATCCAAGATATTTATAAGCCCATCTCTAAAACACACATCATAAACCCCAGTTAGCAGGTAACAGAAAATCAAAATTGAAACCAGCACAGGCTGACTGAGATTGCACCATAACAGGTTGGAAAGCATTGCCTGCTCTGATGGGACTCAGATGTGATTGAACATTTTTAGATGGTAGGGACATAACATGATTAATCTATGTAAGGAAAAAGCAAAGGCAGTTCCAGTTCTGAAGGAAAGTGGGAAAGCTGTACCTTATAAAGTGGTTTGCATGAACTAGATCTAAAGCTATACATAGCAAAAGAGCGAATGATTTGAAACCCTCCAAGAACATTCACTTTCCTTCCATGTTCTGCCCTACATTTAACATAATGGATTTATCTAGATTGTTCCATAACTTAGGGCTGAACAACCTATTTCCCTATGAACATGCTTCCTGAAAATGTCCTGAATGTGATGCAATATGTAACTTTACACAAAGGTAAAAGGACTTTTCTTGTTAGCCTTTTGAAAGTGTTTCCTGCGCAGCCACTAGTGTTAAAACTAATGTGAGAGAAAGAATCACTTTGTCAACCAAAGTATAGATATCACTGGGAAACCAGCTGATTGCATCAACTCATTGATTCAACAGCAGTTCCTCACACCAAGCATGCATGTAGCAACAGAGGAGAGGACAGGAAGAAACCTCCAGCAGAACCAGGCTCAGTTTGAGCGGCCATCTGCTCAGGATGGAGTCACAGCCGGACAGGAACAGGTCAGATGAAGCTACAATGACAGGAAAAAACAGAGAGAACATAAAGTTGTGGTTTCAGCAAACAAATACTGCAAAATGGGAGATTAGAGATAGAATGAAGCAGAATGAGGAACGTGTTTTGTTATCCAGCAGCCTAAACATATAACAGCATAAATATAAAAAATAGCTCAAGATAACCTAAACATTTTGAGTGAGGTATAAGAAAGGTAGAGCCACAATAGGACCAAGGTAGAGAACTAAGGATAAAAGTCCTGTTCTGGACTAAAAATCTCCACAACGGATCGGGCTGTTAGCACTCTACCTCCACCTACCTCTCTACTCACAAATCTCCTTCTAGTTAGCGCCTTCTTAAAGTCATTAGCATTTATTCTTATAAGCAACAAAGGAAATGTACATCTGTGTAATATATCTTGATCCAAATAATTAATTCTATGCAAGCATATTTTGGTTTCATACTTGGCTACAAAGGGTTTGGATTTTCCCCAGAATCTATTCATATTTCAGAAATGTTGACCTTAAAGTTCTGAAACAGTTTGGTCTTATTATTATTATTTCATGCTAGAAACATAAGTATATTACAAATGGATATATCCATTAAATAACAAGACATGTTCCTTCTGGTTTCCTTTATTTTATGTGCATATGCTGTCATAGTAAAAAGAAAATACATTGTTAAAATCTAGGGTTTTGTATACAAAATATTTGTGGGTTGATCAGGAAAACTGGCAACGTTCATTAAAACAATTCTCTCTGCCAATGCCAAACTGTGAGGAGCAACATCTCTCCCACAGGAAAACCAGGCTTGTCATCAGTGGCTGCAGTCTCAATGAAGAGAGATATTCAGATGATAACCTGCAACCATTTATAAAACCCATCTCTGCTTTTAGCCGGTTGTTTTCTATGGTAATACCACAAACTACTTTTTCTTTTTCTTTGTTTTGTGTTATAATGTTAACTTAAATATTCCTTTTAGGGCATATACAAACTTAGTTTTGTTCTTTTTGGTTTTTCTTAATACATTTCAGACATGTCAAAACCATTATATAAACCCGCTATATTAGAATAATCTTATTATTTTGTTACTGCAATGTATTTTTTTGTTCTACTTTGTGCATAAAGCACTTTGAATTGTGTTATAGGATTGTGCTATATAAATAAACTTATCTTTACTAAAGCCCTGTATTTTGTCCTGTCTCTGTTCTCTAATTACCATTATACAATCCAATAAACAAAAAGTAGCAGAACAAGCTATTTGGCATTGGTACACCTAAATCCACAAATAGTTTTTTTTTGTTGTAAATTTGGCAAATTTGCAAAGGTTACGAACCAGTCTTTAATGGCATTTTTATTGCCTGCATAATGTTAGAGTTTGATAAAAGCTTGCATTTGTTAAAAAAAAAACACAGTGGGTGTGTTTTTCCTTTTACCTACACTATCATCTAAAGAAACAATCTTTTTTTAAAGCCTGTACTATTACTTGGTGTATGTTGTGATTTATTTAGTAGAGCAGCAGCTGAGATTCCTGTAAATATAAATAAGTCAATGAAGAATTGAATGTTAGCAGCTTAGTAAGAGAAAATGTTGTCTTATATGTCACCAAATAGCAATAACTGTATTGTTGTCTTATTTTATACATTTTAATAAATTACCCATTGTCCTTTTTCTGTCATATGGCATGATTTCCTTAATGTGCATTGAAAAAGCTGAATCTGGCATTAATTTGTTATGTCTTAGGTTGTTTGGAGAAACAATCTCATAGGTTGTTTAGGTAAAATAAACTCAGTCATTATTATTGGACAATATGGGGGAAATTAAAGAGCTAAAAATACTGTGAATAATATACAACATTCATGAATCCATGCATTTTAAGGTAAAACATTTATTGACTTCTCCCTGGTTTACCTTAAACATGTGATAATTGATCACAAAACTGGAACAGCATCATTAAATATGTATGGCGCCAGTCATCCCTCTGAGCAATCTCTGTAATGGCTTCCAAGAATCGTTTGACTCTTTCTTCCTCCTCACCGCCCTCACAAAGCAGCAGCGTCAGTCAGCTGGGATTCCTGTAAAACATGAGCAGCTATAAAGCTGACTGAAATCAGTACACACTGCATCGCACCTGATAGGTGTTGGCTGCCAAACAGAATGAATAGTTGATGGCCTACTTCTTAGGGAGTTCTGGTTTCACTGCTTGGCCCCGTTTCCTCTGTTTCAATGGGTGTGTCAGTGGCCCAGCTGACTGATGGCGTTCAAGCTCCTTTATGCCTCTGGTTTTACAGTCTTGGTTACATGAGGACTGAATCCTTTTGTTCTAGCATGGGAAAGGTCCACAAGGTCTAACTCTATATTCCCTGGCATGATTCATCCTAAGCTGTCTATATGCATGTTCACAGAAGGAGATAAACCACTGTGCTTCATGGAAATGTACTGATTGAGCTAAACAGACTGTGACCATTACTTGAATAGCTTCTCCCAAAGGAAAGTTCTTTGTGGCAGCTAAGAAAACAAATCATATTTCATAATAATGATGGCTTATTTTCTTTGAACTGCACTGCCTGCATCAATAGATCTCTGCAAAATGTTTATTAAAAGAACAAAGTTTCCTTTGATGTCTGATATTTAAACCAACTGCTCAGATTACCATTTTCTCTATACTCTGTATCTTATGATGCAATTAAGCAACATAAATGACACTTTAAGACATAAAATAGAAGAAAATCTCAATGTTTTTTTGGGGGGCAGGGCAATAAAGTAATGAATGAAGTAAAATAAAGGCTTGAACAGGAACTTACATATTGTGGCAGGGAGCATAAAGAAATGGCAGCTCTAGAGAACGAGGGAAAACAGGTGGAAACCATAAGCCTAATGAGCAGGTAACAGGTGGACTGATTATTGCATGATGGCAAAACTGATGGTTTGGAAATAAGGCTAAATTCAGCAGGTCTTTTCTGATTTATTCCCCCAAAATTCCATTAATTTGTACGGCCATTTATACTATTAATTAAATGGGACCTTATTGGGGGTGAGTCTTTCATGACAACCCGTACTGCCCATGCATGTGCAGAAGCAGAACCAGGATGTTTCACAGCGGTGTTCTGTTTATGAAAGTAATACTGAATGTGACTGGTACTAGAAATAAAGCTTTGTTAAAATTAAAACATAACAGTGGATGTTGGCATCTCCATGTTTTGATTAAACTGCTGAGGAATCACATCTGATACCTGTGTTTTTTGTAATGAGCTTCTACTGCTGAAGAAAAGGTCTGTGTGGATATGTAGTCAGCTGGAAAATTGATGTAAGTAAGAAAAAATGAGACATGATTGATAAACATGCAGACGCTTTGGAAACGATTGGATCTTATCCGATTTTTAAACACATATAGAAGTTGCTCAAGCCTGATTTTTTTTCTCTTTGCTGTAAAGATAGGAATTTGTTGGTTAAGACAGACATGACAGTTAGAAAAGGCAAAAAGAATCAGTTGCCCTCCCAACTTGTTTAGTTGTTGAATAAAGATAAATCAACGGCAGTAAATTATGTTTTGCAATATAATAAATTATGATCTCCTTTGATTAAAAGGAGCCATCTTTACAATGTGAGTATTTCATTTTCAACTGTTTATTTTACTATATTGTACTATTGTACAGTATTTTTCAGAATTCAACATTGATAGGAATATATATATTTTTAAATATCTCAAAAAATGTGTATTTTTTCCCAATACATTTCCACCATGCCCCCTCCACTTATATGACCAAATGGGCCATACTTCCAGAACCACCGGCCTAAGACATGACTGGACCCAAACAGACACAAGAAAATAATATGACCAAATGAAAACTCTTTCTGGTATAAAAGAGCTAGAAATACACCTTAGACAGCACAAGAATAAAAAAGAGATAAGATGTAAAGGAAAAAAAAATATTAAAAGCTATAACTAGAGAATATGGAAATAAATGATCGGAATCAAAACTGACATATAATACCAAGGATATATTAAAAAGAATCTAACAGAAAAAACAAACATCTATAGACTGTGGCATCCTTTCTGTTTTTGATTTTACATTTTTTCTCAGCCCCTCAACAATATTGTATCTTTTTGGAACTTTTTCATGGACCAACACAAACTCATGCGTAAGTTTAAAGAGGAGGGACAATGATACCATGAGTTCTGACATAAATTCGTTTTCAACCACCTGTACTTTGATACCAATTGTTTAAACCCAGTGCCAACAATACAAGCCCCCTAATCCTGTAAATATTTTTCCCCTAAATGTAATTTATTCTTTTAACATCCATTCCAAAAGTACAATTTTTAAATACTGTATTGATTGCAAAAGTAAATTAGAATAGCTATTATTCATATTAAAGGCTTTTTAACAAAGTTGTTCTACATGCTAATTGCTATGGAAGGACGTTTTATGATGGGTTTGAAGAAGTCAGTGAAGTCTAATGAAAACGATGCTCAAAGTTGTTCATAATGTTCTTCATTTTATGATAAACTCTTCTGTGTGAATCTTCTCCAGATGTTCCAGAGGAGTTCCCAGAACAGAGACATCCTTTTATCAGCATTTATACAATGTAAGAGAGGAAAAAAAAAAGTCAAGTTCCTCGTTTGTGAACAAAAAACAGGCCAATAATGTGATTCTGATTTAAGCTGATAGAGAATTGTTAATAATATATTAAGTTAATGTGTAAAAACTTGCTTTGTCAGTTTATGTTTTGATTCCCGCCACACCAAAAAGATACCAATTATATTAGAACGAAATACAGAAGTAGTTGTTTGGAGGACACTGCAGGAGTTTTAATATGCACATGACTCATGTTAGCCACCAGGGGGCAATTGAACATTAAAGCAAGAATGAATAAGAAAACAACAATAAATTGAAGGCCTGCTGGCAGTCATAATAACAAGCACATCCTCTGACGTATTGTGTCTGCAGATGAAAATGTTACATCATGCCCCTGTGTGAGACGATATAAAACAGTCGTTGTTGTTCTGAGATGCTCCATTAAGGGGAAATATGAGGAAAAAGGGCAAGCTAACAGAACCGAGGAGGGACAGCTTTAGTCGTCTCTGTGTCCCAGCTCTTCCATTTTTCAATATTGCAATGATGTAGGCTCTTGGAGGTCTGACAACTGTTTGGGTTATAAGGACGCCAGGATGCTTCAGGGCATAACAGACGCTGAGATGAAAACGTGACTGGGGTTTTATTTATTTATTTATTCTTTTGTGCAGCTCTCTTTACAACCAAAGAACTGTTCTGACTCAGAAACATGGCATCCTTTGTTTGTCTTCTGACCCTGCAGAGATCTGTGCACTTTCTTCTTTTTTTTTTTTTTTTTTTACCATTTCTCTTCATAATTATTTTTCGTTCTGGCAGCCAGGAGGCTTTTGGGTGAAACTGGGACATAACTAGGATCTGTAAAATATGTAGAAGATGGAATAATTGGCTAGAGGCAAAGTCTAAATTCTGACTTTTTCTCCTCATATTTTCAGAGGATAATCATCCTCACATCTCTCAAACACCTTAATAGTAGATTGATATGAGGTAGTGTTTGATGCATGGTGTCTTGTTTTCAATTTTAGTGTTTTTCACATTGAAAGCCACCCCCAGAACACCTAAAGAACAAAAATAAAGGCCAGGCTTGATCTCAGAAACAAATTGAGAATAACAAGTGGGCTGAATGACTGAATCAGTTGTTCCATTTTAGGCTATTTCCACTCCACAGGACACATACTTTATCTGTTGGAGCCTAAAATAGTGATAAAAGAAGCATCAGTTGTTACAGACAGTGAGGAATAGAGTGGCTATAGATTGGACTATCATCCAGTCTACCTGTACAGCATAAGACCACCCTCACATTCTTTTAATTTTGGCTTGGTGTGTTTGTGTGGATGTGCTTTGTCTCCTACCTGGCTTATAGCATTTTTTAAATAGGAATTGTTTATTTGTTTCTACAATTGTCTTGCTTTACTTATAAAGATTGTATTTGAGGAAGATCAGACCAAAAGTTTTCCTGTCGACATCAACAGATTGTGCACGTCTGCAGCTCCTCTACAATCACAGAGGGACTCTCAAGTTAGGTTTATATCAGAGTTCGTATATTTAAAGGTCAAAGCTTCATCTTTTTCATCATAACGAATGATTAAAAGATACACTCACAATATTTAGAGTGGTGCAGAATAAAGTTATTCATTTCACTAAAAAAATAGTACATGTCTGCTTAATCTGTCAATGTTGACACGAAAGGATTCTGCACCAATAGTAGTAGGATGAATGAAAATTACAAGGAGCTCAAGCATTTCCAGATCCAAGCAGCCCTATGATTGAACTGAAAAATGACTTCTCAGAATTACATTTCTTAGATTAAAAGAAAAAGAACATCAGTCAAACTTTTGTGCTTTGGTGCTCAGAAGCCAAACTGCTTTACTGCTTTTCTTAAACTTGTTGCATTTACCTCAATTAGGTTAAAAAAGTCATTAGGTAAAACCAATATGGTGATTACAAGGGAAATACTTTAAATAATTGAAACTATAGTGTAAGTTTATAAAACCAACCAAAACATTACATCTAAAGATATAAAACCTGACTGGGTACACCGAGCATGCGTGCAGCGACAGTGGAGAGAAAAAGAACTCCCTTTTAACAGGAAGAAACCTCCAGCAAAACTAGGCTCAGTGCTTGTGGAACTTTAGATAATTTATACTGTATTACCATGGATAAACTGTAAAACAAAAATGAAAAGTAAAACTAAGTAATAATTTAAAGCAAGATAAATATTAAAATCAAACACAGAATGATGTAAATATCAAAGTAAGATCCTAAACAGAGCAACCATGAGACAATATGACTCAAAACGGGAAAAAAAACACAGAATTGCTGCTTATGTAGTGTATGCTGTCACTTCCACAGAGAGGCAGACCTGTGGACTGTGACAGCCAAGCCAACACCTGCCTGGCTGTAGCTTAGGATGAGGACCTTAATGTGGTTGGTTTGCATTTGTATTCTTGCCATTTTCTGTCATCTACAGCAGAGGTCTT
This sequence comes from Jordanella pulchra, assembly GCA_034780135.1. Classification (NCBI taxonomy): domain Eukaryota; kingdom Metazoa; phylum Chordata; class Actinopteri; order Cyprinodontiformes; family Cyprinodontidae; genus Jordanella; species Jordanella pulchra. The sequence continues at coordinate 24,434 of JAUZNJ010034753.1, read as the reverse complement.
CAACGTGTCAAAGGGTCACACAATTTCTCTGCATCTCGTTGGTGGGTTTAAGGAGTTGGTCTTGGCCAGGCTTAAATTTTGTGCATCACATACATCCAGATAAAACCCAATAGGGTTGTTTTAACTCCATAAAATCTTAAAGAAATCACGGCACTTTAAATGCAGAAAATCTTCCAACTTAACACCTGTCTCATAATTCAGCTGACGCTCGGGTGGCTTTTTACAACCATTAAGTCTAAATTGGTACCATTTGTTTCCTGTTTCTACTGAGGAGAGGTTTCAGTCTTAATGGAGATAAAATGCTCAAGAGGTGGATTGTGACAGATCTGGTGGAACAAAACTGCAAGAGCAGCAGCTGAATGTTAAAAATGTTAAGTAGTCTTGTGACTAGGAATGGTATCCTCACATTTACAGTGTAATCCTCTCTATCAAATGTAACCAGAGTGTTTGACTGAGACATTGTTAGGATTCAGCATTTCTAACACAGTCTGGGAGCAGCAAAGCAGATGTTGTTCATTATCAAATTGTCCATCTGTGCCACCCACATGTGGGAGGTAATCTTAGCTATGCAGCACAAAAGCACTGAGACAAAACAGCTCAGCTTAGCTTCATCTATCACGCCAATTAGTTCACTTTGAAGAGATGGAAACCAATTAAAGAAGAGTGGGAGATCTTGGTGTCAAGGAAACATCAGATCAAGGCAGCTTGGAAGGCTCTGAGGTGAAGGAACAGTGTAGAATATTGAGTAGTGACTGTCATGATGACGATAATAATAGCTAATAACAGCCCAGCAGTTTCCATGGCTCACTTCCACCAAGAAGGATGAGGAAGATCGTATTCCTCTCGATAGTTTTAGAAAATAAACAGCTGCCAGGATCTGAGTTTCCACAAAAATTTCAGTGAACATATTAGGTAATCTCTTATCAAAAACTGACAAGTGAAAGCTTATTTGGTTTCAATCTTTAACTTGTAAGACCTTAATGAAAGAAGCTGGATACATCCTTCTGTTCTTCTTTTTTTATTTTAATGCACAGTGATTTATCAAGTCCCCCTCAGAGAATTAGCAGGAAGTAGAGCACTTTAATCATGTTTCCCTAAGTCAGGGCTGCCATCAAAGGGAGCCAGTCCTTTATTCTGTGCAGAAACAAAAGGCTGAAAACCCCTTCAGGGCCTTAAACCTCTGATTAGATCCCACTGACTCTGTTGCTGAGCCTCTTTACCAAAATGTTCACAAAACAGATTCAATAGAACGATGATTTATATGACTTGACAGCTGTGTAAGTTTGGAGGAGAAAAATAAAAGTTAGAAGTTTCCATCATACTTTTAAAGGCTTTTATTCATGACAATCATTTGACTGGTCTAAATATTTAAAGGTCTTTTTGTAAGAGGAAAACCCTGTATTTTTTATAAATCACAGAAAGAAGGTTAAACAAAATAAATGACAAACAGCAAATAAAATACATTGATTGAGACTTTTTAAAACTTTAAAAAACAACTAAACAATCTAAAAATCAGTCCAGAAAAAAGGATGCGAAGGACTTTGTCCCCTTAGAATGACAGTAATTTGAGCTCCTTCCTGCGCTTTGGTTTAGCCACAGTTAGCTTGTTGTCATAGAAATGTTTCTCTTGGCTCTTTTTGTATATTTAGGTTTCTGTTTTTTGTTACAGATGGGAATTCTCTGTCAAAATAAATTTGATCAGGCACTGGAATTTAAAGGGCAACACCTGAGCATGATGCTGCCACCACTATGTCTTATAGTGAATATTTGATATATGCCAAACAAAGCTTGTACTGTGATAATCTAAAAGGTAAATTTGTGTATCTTCTGACTGAAAATAATTTCCTCTTTTATTCCCTATGTTTTTGATGAATGCAAGGTAAAGATTTTTTTTTTTCTCATTTACCCCACTTAACTTTGCAAACAAACCTGTACAACAATTATTATGTTTGTTAGGAGACATTCTCAACAGGCTTTTAATTGGCAGGTTACTTGGTTTTATTTGGTTTTAGAGAACAGGCAGCACTTAGACTAAAGTTAAAGAATGAAACTCTCATACCCATGGGTTTGTTTATTTAGTTTTTTTTTTTTGATTACTTAACATACATCAATGGCTCTAATCTCATTTTAACCAACAGTGACACTAACAGTATCAAGATTGATTTGATCAGTGATTTTGAAATTTAAATAAGCATTTTCACACAATGCATATTTTTGCTATTTAAAACAATATTTGGGGGCGTGCAGGTGGCGCAGTGGTTAGCGTGCATGACCCATGTATGGAGGCCTTAGTCCTCGACGCGGGCGACCCAGGTTTGATTCCAGCTTGCTGTCCTTTCCCACATGTCTCCCCCCCTCTCTCATACCCCGTTTCCTGTCAGCCTACTGTCAGAAAAACAAGCCACTAGTGCCGTAAAAAGCTAAAAAAAAAATAAAAAAAAAAAAAAAAAAAAATTTGGCTTTCATATAATCTTAAAAAAGTTTTTTTTTCTATAATTACGTGTGTAATTTAGTGCTTTTAAAACTAACCATTTTTAAAGCACTAGAAATACACAGCTTTTCAGTCCAAGAAGACTCAATTCAATTCAATTTTAATCAGTTGATTTCTATAGCTCCAGTTCACAACAAGTCATCTCAAGGCACTTTATAGAGACGATGTAATCAAATCACACAATCATATTAGTTATAAGTTTTATATCTAAGGAAAATCAGCTGATTGCATTGACTCATTAATTCAACAGCAATCTCTCACACCAAGCCTGCATGTAGCGACAGTGGAGAGGAAAAACTCCCTTTTAACATGATGAAACCTCCAGTAGAACCAGGCTCAGTGTGAGCAGCCATCTGCCGAGGCCGACTAATGCCCTCTAAACCTGATGGGAACAATCACAGCATGGTAGGCGTGAATTTAAACTTTAGCCTCAATTACCCCCGATGCAATACTTCTTCTCTGTAACCATGGATTGCAGCCTCCATGGAACAATGTTCTAATGATGCCCTTTATTGTGTTTGGAACATTACAACTAATGTTTGCTGTAAGTGGTTTTCATTTAAGAAAAAAATCATTTTAACTGTAGGAGCAGTTTATCCTTTTCAGTGTTTATCGCCACCAGGTGACGTATTTCATTTTGAGTTCTGTGTGTCTGATGGGGGATGGGTTATTTAAGGTCAACAATGATTATGTTCAGGTGTTGTTGATGGGAAGAGGCAACAGTTTTCTACTGTGCTTAGTTTGGGTTTTAATGTCAAGATTATGTAGATTACAATGGAAATATTAATGAATGGACATTGTAAGGATAATAAATGACTAAAAAACTAAAAAATCGGCATCCAGAATCCTAATCGAGCGCATGTAAGACCAACACCTTGGAAGATCAACAACCAGTAGCCTGAAATATAGGATTTTAGCCGCTACATTAACATCACTTCAATAATTATCTGATTGGTTCAAACCTGTTTCCACTGACTCTGTTAGTCTCCCTGTGGTCCTGCCTTTGAAAATGCACTCTGTCTATTCCTTTTAAGACTGATACACTGTTTCTGCTGGTAAGTAAGTCTGGTTGGCAAACTACTACAAAGACAAAACCCCTAAAGGGATTGAATATGTAAAGACTTAAAGTGATTCCTCATCATTACTGCATCTACGATGATCTGCAGCATTTACCAGTGCTTTCTCTGTGCTTTGGTTTGCCCAAAACCCAACTGATGCTTCTCAAAGCTATTGCTATTATTCATCATGTTATTTATCCAATGAGGTGAACTAGAGCAAGTTTATGATAGTGATGCAGAATTAAACATGCTAAAAGCAGGAGTACAGAGAGGTTTTCTGAAAATATAAAACAGCATTTTACATAGCAAGTGTGGATGATAGCATGTATTGCAGCTTTATCTAGCTTCTGCATACAAGTTGTTTTAAAGGTAGTACATTTTAGAGCTGCTTGTCCAAAACGTGAAAGATCATTAAAAGTAAACTAACAGGGTACTCTTGTGCTTGACAGAGCAGAAGTGGCAGCTCTGTCTCGCTTGTATTTTGCGTCACTGTCAGATGGCACGAAGATATTCAGAGTCCAAATAGAGGATGTGGGAGGAAGGATATAGAGTCTGAGGAGGCGATTTGTGAGGGGATTGGACAAACAGTCTAAACACATCAAGGCCATGAGGACTTCTTTAAATAAGCCATGAGGCATGTGTTTTTATATTGATGTGTCACTTTTTGTACTTTAAACCAACGTTTCACCTTCTGTCTGTCCCTGAAGTATAGTATAGTTCACAAAAAACTGTAATGAATAACTTCCCAACCCAATATTTTAATATTTTGTACTGTTTGCATGCAGCCCTATAGGAAGAGTGTGTTTAACAGCTTATTAATGCACTGTAATTGGAAGTTGAGTCTATTGGATATGTTGAATAAACAGGGGTGTTTTTGTGAAAAGACATACATCAGAATTTAATTTCATTAAAAAGAAATCATTCATGAAATTTTAGATATAGTATTATGTAAGAAAATTTGGCAAAAGAAAACCTTTTGTAAGAGTGCTTCTGTCACTTTGAAAACACCACAAACACACATCCATCTAAATCAAAGCAGGAGAGGAGATCTCTGAAGATGCTTTGCAAAGTAAAGCATTGGGGGATTTGACAGTGATTGGTGGGCTGTGCTGCGGATTAGCCCCATCTCTCTTTTTGAAGTTGAACCTTTCAGACAGAATTGTAAATGCAGTCGGTGAAAAGCCTGAATTTTCAGCGATTCTACCCACAGAGAAGCAACTTTAACAAGCATCTTGTGATGCTGCAGAGAAATACATTCGATACTGTGACAGAGAGTCTGAGGTGCTCTCTATGGGTAATCATCTGTAGATTATCCATCAGAAAAAAGGGGGACTGATCAAATCTGGAAACAGTTCAAATGACAGGTTATAAAATAATATTTGAACCTTTGAACCTCAACTTCCCTCTGGCTCATCTCTGGGGGATAGGAGTCTGCAAGCAGGTGGGAGATCAACCTTCTGGTGACCTGGTGCAGCCAGAATAGTCTGGAGTTTAACACCCATCACCTCCCTCACTAAAAAGGCACATAGAGGATGTACTTTCTGTCGCAGCTGAAGAAGTTAAGCCTGACAAAGACACTGATGGTGTATTTCTACCCAGCCATCAGTGTGTTCATCCTCTCTTTTTCCATCACCATCTGCTGCCATTCTCTCTGCAGAGCGGGTGATTGGCTGCTATCTTCTCTTAAGGAACTGTATACCTCCATGATCTAGCATATAGTATAAAGACAATTAAAAGTGATTTTCATGAATTAAACCATAACAAAGCAGCAAATTAAAAGCAAGTAAAGATAAAAGTACAATAGTAGTAGTGAAGTAGTACAATAGCAAGTAGTGAAACAAATAAAACAGTCTGACCACAAACTTAAACTAATAATCCCTCAGGTTAACAGTCAAACAAATGAGGTTTTAACTTTGACCTTAAGGAACAAGGTGTAACTTATTTGGCTTTTAACTAGAAGTATTAAGTGTTATTTTTATAAATTTATGTTCTTCCAAAGTCTAATGAAATCCAATTTTAAATGAAAGCGTTCTCATAGCTTTGAATTAGGAATTTATAAGTAGATATGTCTACGTGCACACACTGGAGGGCGCCATATTGATTTGTTTGTATGGGATCACGGTTGCCACAACGGGACAAACATGTGAGCCAACGCCTTTCACATCTATGTGACGAACTGCGATAAAACAAGAGTCTAGCTTCTACAAGGTAGAGACAATTTATAAGGGACCCAGATGTTGCAAGATCTCTGCTGGACAGGTAAGTGAAATCAATATAATAGAGGGTTTATTTCTGTTTTATATTAGAAACAGCTCTTCCTGGCAGCCATGTTTCCCAAGAAATGTTGTCATGCGTTTCATGATTTATCTCATTAGGTAAATGTAAGGGGACTTGATGTTTTCCTTTTTATTTAAGCGCAGTGTGAGCTTGTAGCTCGTGATAGTGGCTCCGCATTTGTTCCAGATAAGTGAAGCATAGAACACAAATGCTGCTTCTCCATGTTTGGTTCTAGGTGGACAGAGTAGGCCTGAACTACAGGACCTGAGAGGTTCTGGGAGGTTGATCCACTGACAACAAAACTGTATGTATTGAGGTGCTGATCCATTCAGTGATTTATAGACTAACAGAAGGATTTTAAAGACTATTCTCTGAGCTAAAGGGAGCCTGTAAAAGGAGACTTTAGAACCGGGCTGATGTGCTCTCCTTTCTTAGTTCCAGTGAGAACACAAGCAGCAGCATTTTGGACCAGCTGCAGCTGTCTGATGGACTTTGTAGGTAAACCTATGAAAACACTGTTGCAGTTATCAATTCTACTACAGCAAAAACGTATGAATTATGTTTTTTTAGATCCTGCTTGGACATTAGTCTTTAAATCCTGGAAATATTCTTCAATCTGTATGGGTGTAAGGGTGGGATTGTGTGAATGTGAGACACCAGTGGGCTTGGGCCCCTTAGGGATTGGACACCTTTGGGGTTTGGTCTTCAGGGGCCGGGCTCTGGGTACTCTCATCTGCTCCTCACTGTGTGGCCCTTCCTGCATCTGCTCTCCTTATGTCCCAGGACCTGGGTGCCTTTGAATATCGGCGGCTGGCATTGCTTCTTTATCGGTCCCAGTTTGGGGCCGCCCACATCTGCTACTGAACACATTTTTTTTCTGAAGAAGCTTTTGGAAATCCTTTATACATGAGCATACCTATGCATACGCACCTCTGTTTCATGAAGGTGTGGAAGCAGACTCCTAGGAGTTACTGTATATCTTCTGTATTGTCTATATTTGCTTTTTTGTTTTATTTTTTCTCTTTATGCTCTCTTTCCTGTCTCCACATCTTTCTGTCTCCTCTTAGTTATTGTTCCTTCTTTTTTTCTCAGCTACATTTCCGTCTCTGTGTCCAGTGTATACAATGCTAAATAAATTTCAATAAAGTCTAACATACAAGTGAAATCCTGTGACAGAGTCATAATGTTCAGCTTGTAAAAGCAAAACTGTTGGGGTATCATCTAGCTCTAGCTCTATCAAAAGAGGACACTCACAAAAAAGAGATGTTCTTCAGGGGACAAAAGGCTGACTTAGTAACTCTCTTTATGTGCATCTCATTAAAAAGCATTTTCAGCTTCTGATTCCTGAAAAACATGGCAGACAATGTAAATTTTTATCAAGAAGAGAAGCAGCCAGGTGCTCTTTTTGTAGAAAAAAGGTATTTCAGCTCTTCAGCAAAAAGTAATGGTGGCAAAATCATGATGTCAGGGTGTTTTTGTTAAACAGACTCAGAAAAGTGGTGAGATGATGAATGGAGCTTACAGGATGATAACAGTAGAAAATGCATTCAACTGGGTCTGCGGTTTACCTTCCAACACGTGTGTAAGTTAGAATGGTCCATTCAATGTCCAGACCTAATCTAATTTAGGATGAGCTATTTTGCTCCTCCAAAACAGACAAAATATTTGGCCTTTTATTGGGTAGAGATGGTAGAGGCATACTCCAAAAAACCTGCAGCTATAATTGCAGAGAATATTTTGTTTAAGACAGTATTAACACAGGGTGAAAGATAAATATGGATGAAATGTACCTTGCCTTCAAAGCCAGGTGGTGTTTTGTCTTGGTTCATAACAAACAATCCAAGTAAATTACAAGAATGTTTATGGTTTTAACATGAGAACATGTAGGTTATTGTACAGTTCTACATTTGCATCACTGAGAAAAACTATCAGACACACAAACTGACTTCAAAAGGTTGGTGAATAAAGCCAAAACTCTCCAGTGCTGTTTTGCTGAGAACGGCTTTCACTTTTCTCTGTGCTCAGCACACACCTCTGAAAGAGAAACTAGCTCCAGTAGAGAAGAAAGAATGCACCCCAAGTTATTTCCGCTCCCCTTCCCCGTGGCTGCTACAAGCTGGTGATGGGAGACAGATTACATCTCATCCGTATGCAGAGAGGAAGACCCTCTGTCATTTCTCCTTCGCTGCCTACTGCTGATTACTCCTCAAGGAGGAGGGAGGGGCAATCGATACTGCGAAACACTGAGACTGATTGAATATCAGGGCACACAGGTCAGGAGTGCTACCAGAAAGCAGCAACAAGTGTTTTAACCCTTGAATGGCCTTTTGTGGATGTGGAAACCATCCTTTATTTACTATCCCTTATTTTTTTCTTACTAAAACTGATAGAAATGATCTTTATGTGAAGTCTTCATTATGGCTCCTTTCTCTCTTGTTAATGGCTATTTTTGAACACAGGTGAAATATTAATACCAAATTCAAGCTCTGAAATCTTGGTTTCATATCAGAGCTCTGAAGGTATCGATTGGTGTATTTTGTATTTAGGGTGAGGTGATTTTGTCGCTTATCCAATCAGAATGTCAACAAACAATGTCCTGCAAATTAGTTTTGAAGAAAATATGATATTTTGCTAACATATAGGGGGTTATGTCTTAGAATGACGACCAGCTTTCCGAAATGTAAGAGTCTGACAGGAAGCTTTTAATGGGAAAATTAACCATATGTGCTGGTTTATATTGATATAATAATAGAGAAAAACCAAATGAACACTGGGTTAAATAGCTTTGAAAAGCTTTCTAATCAGAATCAGAATCAGAATAAGGTTTATTGCCATTGTTAGTGAAGGAGTTCACAAACTAGGAATTTTTTATGGTACAATCGTGAAACATAAAACAGATAATGAACATATAATGAAACATATAACATATAATATAGGATAAATAAGATAATAAAAATATCTAAAACACTGTGGCTATAAGGCATGCAATAAAAAAAGACTAATATATACACTAAGATAAAAATATGAATATAAAATATAAAAAGTAATAACATCCTACAAGGAGATAGTATCTTACAATCTTATGAGGTGTATTTACAATGTACATTAGCATGAATGAAATCAATATCATCAGTAAAAATAAATAAAAGGAAAAATATTGGGGGAAAGCCTTTGAAACTACTAAACTGTGTATATTTAAGAAATAAATACTTAAATCAGAAAGAGACAAACTTTATTCAATAGATGTGTGACTTATTAAGACAGTGGGTGGAACATGATTTTATCTAGAGGTCTCCAGGTAAAAAGGGGTTCAATATAAATGCATGTTTCATTTATTCTGATTTATATTAATGAAAGCTTTTAATGTGGTTTAAATGTATGAATGTAAAAACAAAGGACATTGTGGTAGCCATGTTAAATTATTAAAAACATGCACTGAGATGAATCTCCTTTCTTTTGTTAAAGGTCTAGTATTTAATAATTGCTGTGATTTAATGACAGAACTGTAAGGCAAAGCACGTTTCTTTGTATAGCACAATTCAGTACATGGACAATTAAAACTGCTCTACATGAATTAGACAATAAAATAGAAGAAAAATACAAGAAGAGTAAATGCAGCTGAAGCTTTAAAGGTACATTTTGAAAATAACAACATTTAATCATGTTTTAATCAATTTTTATTTCTGTAGTAAAAAAATGGCTTGATTGATTGGCTGTAAAATGTAAACATTTTATCAGTTGTAAACAGACAATGATTAAAATTAAACCACAGGCTTTGAAAGCATCAGTTTGTGTGTGTTATCTATAAAATGTACTTTAATTAGTGAAGTAAGATCTGGAAATAAATAATCTATTCAATGATATTACAAATAACTGAAAGATCCATTTATAGGAGGACCTATATACATTGGATTGACACCCCACACACACCTGTTGTCCCCAACACAATAATTGCACAAGGGCAGGACAAAAGATGGATGGGAGCATGAAGTAAAAACAACTAATTGCAGGAACACTCGATGTACATTTTGTACATTCTGGTTGTCTGTAGAAATCATGCTTTTGGCACTTCCTTTCATTTTCTCTACTCAATAGAACTATTACATAAGTATCAGTAAAGAAATCACCGACCGGTTATCCGATTTTACGACAGTCTTTGTGACCCCATGATGATGCTTGATTACCAAATAATTTATTCATTGACTTTCATGCTGTGGGGACAGATGCTGAGCCAAGATGGCCTTTTATTCATTAGCTTTCGGGGTTTCTGTATGCATTATTGAGCACTCAGCCTTCAGGCAAACCCTTACCCTTACTCACAAGTACAGCATCTTGGCTTCAAACCGTAGCTATTAAAGCAAGAGGTGTTACCTCATTCAACAAATCAGTTTTTAGCTGTTAGAGACGATGCACTGCATGTGAAATTGAATTAGGGAAAGCTTGATGTCAGGACCTGCTGTTTTTCATATTCTGGATTCGATTTTTGTTTGTTTTTTTTTTTTTTTTTTTGCATTATTTGCCAGGTGGAAGTAAGATCTTTTATTGAGGCTTAAAGTTAGAAAAACTAAAGCACAGAACAAGAGTATCTTTGTTAATAGCAGCTGGAGCTGTGGGAGCCGGCAGGCCTCTGGCAAATAACACTGCTAACAGCTTCATTAGTGATGAGAGATAATTAGGATTAACAAGGCATTTGAACAACCCTGCACTTAAACCGCCATCTGTGTCAGCTATCGGTGTGTTCACTTAAGGAGGGGGAGGACTTCACTAAACCTCCGTTTTAAAACACAAGATAAGGAATATTAAGAGCATCATCAATCAGTTGAGACATCATCCTCCTTCAGGCACACATCACTGTGTTTTATGTCCTGTTTCCTCACAGATTCAAACAAGCATGCATTAAACTGCTGGAAAGAGCCACAGCTTATGTGTTATTCTTGACAGACAGGACAATAAATCAAGTAAAATAGGCTACAAAATAAAAAGATGAAAAAGATGCAGATTTATCAAAGAACTATATGGATGAGGCCATTAGATATTCCAAAAAAAAAACAAAACATTGATTTATTAACTCTAAAACAACGTACATAAAGAAAAGACCAAAAAAAATTAAAGGTTGAAATTATATAAAGTCAACTAAAGCAAAGACTTTTTAAATGTTTGATCTGAAAAAGAAGCAGCTTTCTGTAGAATTAGTTGATTTGTGTTTTTTATGTTTTCTGTGGGTTTTTCTTGCAAACAATAGATTAGATAAACAAACATAAGGAAAAAAAATCTTATACCGACACATTTCATCTATTTATTTTCTAATTGACATGTCAAATTAAGAACTAACTGTTTACTGTATTATCCAAGTAAGATATGCATACTAGCAGAGTCAGTCACAATGTACCCAACATATTTTAAAGGACTTTCTGGTTCTTCTTACTTAAACACAGCAGGTAATATCCCCAGTAATTATCAAACACCTTCTTAAAACTTGTTGAGTAACATTATAAGACTAAGAGGTTACTCTCCACTTACTGTTTAATCCTAAAGTTAACAACCTTGCTTTTAGGTAACACATCAAAACTGACCTTCAGAAAATCCAAATGTGCAAAGCGTGTATCATAGTACAGGCAATGAATGGACAGTAAACTGAATACTTTGTGAATATTCCTATATAGACCCTGTGATTCTGATGAAATGCAGTTTGTTTCCCTGCTGTACTTTAAAGCAACTTATATTTCAGAATATTAAACTGGAGGCCATATTGGACTCGTGGTGAACATGGACAAATGCTTTTATTCTCATTATCTGTGGGGTTTTTGTTTTGTCCGATTTGTTGTTGGTTAATCTAAATCTTTTTTTCAGTCAATGATTTTGTTCAGTTATGTTACTGTGTTTTGTTTTGCTTTGTTTCCTCTGTACTGTCATGCACTGTTTGCTTATTTTCTGACAATAAGTAATGCTTCATTGGTTATCTTAGACAGATTAGCTCAGTATTTACATAGTCAACCATTGGCTCATTACTGTGTTAGATCGTTCTGTTCTACCCAAAGACAAGCTGTTTGTGTGTTTGTTTGTGTTTGTGTTCTTCTCTCAGGGTGACCATCCTATTGGTTTTGCTGTAAGTTCGTGGCCCTTTTTGCAATAACAAGGCATGTGAAGTTGGGAACCAAAGAGAGTTATATGGGGAAGTTTAGTAAAATACAGAAAGCAAGCGTGGAAAAAAATCGAAAGGGAACACAAACAAGCGCAATTACCTTCAAACATGATGGATTACCTCAAATTTAATTTCTCTGATTTATAGTTTTGTCTTAATGTACTATACACGTCAAATTTCATTGCTATCAAGAGTAGAAAAAGAAGAAGATAACACAAGCTTCCCTCTCTATGGTCCTAATCACTGATTTTCTGGGTTCTATGACCTAAATCTGGATAAACAACCACTGATCTTGGATTGGCTTAATGTAAACTTTATTGGTTTGATATCTACCCGGAAAAGTTGTAGATAAATTGTGATACAAGAAAGGGGCATCCTGCTACTTTTCAAACTCTTATTCGACCGTGTTGTTTATTAGTTTTGCTCGGCTGTTTGTATATTTATTGTACATGTAAATGACATTCTTTAATGTCTGTCGTAAAGAAAGAAGAATTAAGACATGCTGAACATAAAAACATTCTACCCCTTCAGCCTAGACAGATGCAAAATTTGTGCTAAGAAGGCAACAAAGTGAAGAAAAATAAACTGAAGCTTGAAATGAAGTTGTTGGAATCTTCCTTTACTTCGAGCTTCTGAAGTATTGTCAAGTAGAAAAACTACAACCCCCTCAGGGAACCCCCGTGATTCTGCCATGTTCTTTCATCGTGCTCTGTTCAAGCTGTGGGTACTCCATGTCTCCTCCAAGGTTTCCATCACGTGTGCTTCTTTCCCGCTCAGAGAGAGTAACAGCATCTGATGGTATAAACACAGCTATAAACATGCGTAAAACCTGCAGCCACCTCTGGGAGCTTAATTTATCTGCTTTCCAAACAGCCAGCTCGTGCTGTTCTCAATGTTTGTAATTTAAAATCTGTCCGATGGGTCGGAGCCACGGTAGTGTTTCAAAATGCTTTACACTGTGCTGATATATCAAGCTGGAGGAATATTGCTGCTTCAGCCTCTCACAGTAAACACACTTAAAAAGCTTCATCGTTTTCTATTCTGCTTTAGCCTGAATGTGCTGAAACTGAATACAGGCCATAGATTGAGTGTAAACGAAATAAAATTACCTCTGATTTGGAAAATATCTTCTGTAGTAATGTTTTCTGTGAGGCTGCTGATCTACAGCAGAAAGTTCTTTACAGCAAACCTCCTTAAAGCTCTATTGTTCACTTTTGATTCTCTGTTGAGAGCAGCCTTAGCCTGCCATCCAAAACACGTGTTGGTGTATTTAGTTTAGTCAACAAGATGTTTTCTGAGGGTAACAACCTTAACACAGACAGCTTCGTCTTCAGAGTATCTTCTTATTATCTGTCTTTTAAAAGCATCACTTTTTGTCTGAGCTTGTTTTATATTGGAGATCAATTCCTAAAAATACTTCCCAACAAATGACTCAAAAAGTGCGATGTCTGGTGATGCTATTTCCAGGGATAACAGATTTTATTTTTTTACTAATCACTTTTTTAATTATTTGTCAAATATTCAAAATATTTTCCTTGTTTAGCACTTTAGTCAGTACTTGTTTTAGGTGAAGGACAGATGATTTGCATAGCTCAATTCAGTACAGACAAGTCAAAGGGATTTATATAAATTAAACAATAAAACAGAAGGAAAATAAAAGGGGAATAAAAGTAAGTAAAGACAAAAACGGATAGTAAAGCAAATAAAATAGTTAGCAGGTTAATACTAAAATGCAGTTCTAAGCAAATTGTTTTTTTAAGTTTGGTTTAAAATAACTCAGGCTTTCAGTAGTTTTACAGTCTGCTGGGAATTTGATCCAAATAAGTGGAGCAGAGGAACTAAATGCTGCTTCTCCATGTTTGGTTCTGGGTGGACGGAGTAGCTGGAACTAGAAGACCTGAGTAGTTCTGGGAGGTTGATACACTGACAAGTAGTCTGTTATGTATTGAGGTTAATTTAGTGAAATAAAATTCTGATTTTAAATTTTTGTTTAGAAAAACATATTTTAAAAAATGTATGGTGATATGACATGTTTTTTTTGCCAGTCACATGACCAAAAGGCCACTGAAAAAAACCCACACACACATTCATTGTGAGGAGTAAACATAACATAAAAAGGACTGAAATTGAAGGGAGTATGCCTTGCCTTTTTAGCCTGGAATAATGAGTTTGTGTTCATTTTACGTCAAAATATTAAAGCTAATACATTCTTGTTTATCAAGAATGTTTGGTTCCGGATTATGTAATGACGGTCCTTATGATAACCACCATTGGAGGATGAAGATACAGAATCAGGGCTGCTGGCTTGTTCTACACAATTGGAGAATTGCATGAAATACATGTAAACTTCCTCATAAAAATAAATACTTAAGTACAGAAGACTAAAAAAGCAACTTGGCACAATGTATTTATTATTTGTAGTAGTGACACCTCTGGATTTGGGCTAACTTGGAGTAGATCTTTTGCCTGTAGTTATCAGGATGCAAACCTTTTGGTTTGCCCATATTTAGCACAGAAAAAAAAAAGCTTTGTGAATTTCAAAGAGCAGCGCTCAGTGTGACTGTCATCCCTCAGGGTGAAAACATTTCAGTGAAGACAGTAAACATAGGAGAATCAACAACATTTACAGATACGAACAACCCCAGCTACTGAAATGTATAATGTAATGGTGACTTTGAGTCAGTTTTGCATCGCTGCAGAAAATATCTGTGCTCTGATATAAACAAAGTACATTCTAAATGAATGACCTGGATCAGCCAGAATAGTCTGGACACTTTCCAGCGACTTGCCCTGGCACAGTTCACTAAGGTCCCAGAGTAAAGTCACATAGATTTTACCATAAATCCTTACAACACTCTGAAGCGGCTTCTTCACACTGACACTAACTGACTCGTAACAGCAGATAAGAGAAAAAAAAAGCATGTTTTTCATGTTTATTCTGAAAAAGGATAGAAACAACTTTGTGTTTTTTTTATCTAAAATATTGAACGGAGCTTAAAGCTGCAGCTGTGTTAAACATCAAACCACAATATAGTCAATACTTTTCCTAAAGACTTTCTTGTGTTCTGCACAATTCTAAAATAAAGATATAACACTGTTAAATGTGGTTCTGTGTCTTTTCAGAAATGTACCCTGATGTCTGATAATTGCTTCAAGTAACCAGAGAAGCAGCTATGCCAGAAATCTTGTTAAATTGTTATTATTTCTCCTCATAGATAGTGGATCCCTGTTTTTCTTATTAGTAGCTACAGAACATCTTTGTTCTTTATGGTTCAGGCTCTGCAGACTATTATATGATAAGTTGTTTTGGATGTGTGTATGTGTCTCTGAGGTGGGAAGAGAAAATTGCGAGCCATTCTTCTCTCTCGCCCTCAACATTAATGTCTCACTTGGGCAGCTTTGCTCCGATTGCTCATTTTCCAGCTGCTGCTTTTTAATAGGAATCTCTCCTATAGAACTGGACAGTTGGTTTCCTCGGAGGCTCATTTAACAGGTGGACCGATCCTCCTTTTGGGCTTGTACATCATTAAAGTCAAAGCGTGCAACGTGCATAAAGTTCACTCTCCTTGTTTACGTGCAGCCATTGACCCTTGGCTTTGCTATGCTTTGTGGTCTTCTTCCAGCAGGCTACATAGCAATCATGACAACCAAAGCGGTCGTATTGTCTAGTTTACATGGATGTTCCCACATTTTTCAAGAAAATATCACTATGGTATGATATTTAAATACTTTAAGGGCTGCTAACATGTATGCGCATATTTATTTTTTTGCATGTGCATTAAGTGGGCATGTTGTGGATGATCTACAAAGATTGCTGCATAAATATTAAGATATGCAAACTGATTTGGTTCTTCCCATTAAGTTTGAGAGTGGTTGTAAAGGAAAGATGAGGTTCTAAGCCTTAAGGTTGAAGATAATAATGAAAATACGTTTATAAATATTAAAAAATGATGCTATATTTTATTTTTAGGCACTTTTCAAATATTAGCCTATTTCAAATCACATAAAGAAAAGTTGGCAAATTAAATGAGGAAGTAAAATAATAAAACTTAAATACAAAGAAAGTAAAACATCACGAAACTTGGAAGTTGTCTTTGTCTGCTGATTTATCTGCTGATTGGCAACCCTCACCCTTTTTTTACACTTGTTTTTACAGCTGGATTAATCTCTACCAGCTCTTCTAAACAGCTTCTTAACTATACTGCAAAACGAAGTAGGCACTGAATGACCAAATAAAAACATAAAAATAAAAACATTTGATGCTAAGCCAAAGAACATTGAAGAACACTGAGGAAGAAGAAAGCCCCTCTTTGTCATGAATAACAGATGCAGACATTCAGGCTGAATTTTAGGAATGCTTAAAAAAAACTGTAAAAACTGCAGTTGAGTTTCCAATTGGGAAAATCACTTTGTATGTTTTAAAGCTTACATTTGCATAACCACCACCTATAAATTTGTGCAGTTTAATCATTAGAAGTTTGATCATTGATCATTAGCAGATGAAAAAGGTTAGCACATGCTGCCCGCTGCATTGCATTGACTCTTTACGTTTAATTTGCCATGACAGAAATATTATGGTGTTAAGAATAATTTGAGGGATACATACATAGTATATCTTACAAATAAAAATGGGAAAAATATGTGTTTCATTCGCATTTAGTCCATTTAAATAAACACATGACAGCTTTAAGTCTTTAGGTGGAACACCTTCCAGTGTTACACATCTACAGACTGCCTTTTAGGCTCATAGCATGATCTATAAGGATTACCTTTACTTATGGGTTACTTGAAAAAACTACTGGTTGTGTTAGATTTTATTCAAGGATATCAGAGAAAAGGGAAATGCATACTAATAAACTCTAATTTTCTTATTTTCTCTTGCTAAAAAAGTAAAGGTATATTTAATGTTTCTTTTTAAAGGACTTGTGCTACTTTGTATTGGTCTGTCTGATGTAATCCTAAGGAACAATATTGTAGTTTCTTATATGACAACATGTAAATATCTATCTATTTATTATTAAAAAACAGAAAAAACTTCATGCAGTTCATTCAGCGAGTGTTGTCCAATTAAATAATAATAAAAAACAACTCTTCTTTAGGGAAATCCTGACCAAGAGGCAGATTACAAGATTACAATATCATATGAGTTGAGACATGTTGAGACAAATAATCAAAATTAAAGAAGTCCTCTCTTGTTCTCTCCTGGACTTAAAAATGCTCTATGAAATAAGTTCATTTAATTTCCAGTCTTTCTGCAACACGTTTCATGTAGACGGATCCAATAAACAGAAACCCTTTTTCCCTGTGCAGGGAATTTGAACAGACAGGAACAAATAGACATTTAAAATCAAAGAATCAGCCCTTTCCCCATGTTATTGATCACAGATGTGGGAAGGCTGCAGCCCAAACATGCCTGTATAAAGAAAAGTGTATACATGTACAGTAAATATATACAAGATATGCATAAAATACTCAAAAAATATAAAAACATTTTACAGGGCTCTGTAAAGATATGGCCCTCTGCAGCAACTGATTTATTCTGAAAGTTTTCCTTCCAACTAGATGTCCCTTAGGTCTCCTTCAAAGCTCTGGCAGCCAGTTCTGGATTATAAAAGTGTTAATTAGCAGTGACCACATAGCAGGGACAAGCACCATGAAAGGGGTGAAAAAAAAATCCATTATCACTGATTGGAACCCATGGCCCTTCTCGTTTGTCTAATTTATCCTTTTTCACATTTTCTATCTTGGTCTTACTACCCACAACCTGGAAATAAATCTCAATGAATGAGTGCCTTTGATTTTACAATAGTCTGAAAAAGAGAATTTTCTTTCATGAGCTGTATGTGAAAGCGCTATAGCGTCAATATTCTGCCAAAAGTCCACAAACAGAATAAATATTCCCACGAGCAGCTTTATTTCATACAGACGCTCAAAAACTACTCCTCACGCGCATGTTTACCGTTTTACATGCACAAATGGAATACCACTGGACCCCAATATATCACACTCGGGAGTGCTTATTCCTTCTTTGCTGGACCCACCTGTGATTGGCTACTAACCAGGAAACGGAAACCCCGCCTCTTAAGGCTGTACTCTTCTTCCTGCTAGCAAAGCGACTTCAGGCTTATCACATCAGATAGCACGCGCGGGTCTGCAGTTTCCGTTTCCTGGAGGGTTGCTTTGTCTAGCAGGGTAAGGCCTTCAAAGTGACGAAAATAGACACAAGCGCACAGAAACAGGTCCACACGCGAGGAGAAGGGAGGCTGCGCGCGTAGAAATCAAACCAAACATGCCCAAAGAATGTGCAATAAGGCACGGGAGCAGTACACACATTTCATTAGAGTAAAAAAAGAGCAAAAGTAAAAATCCCTAGATTGCACCCTAGTGGTCCCTAAAATGATGCAACTGTATCAAAAATATTTTGAAATAATATTTATAAAAATGTCAAATATTTATTCAAGCTTCATTTTTCAGTAATAGTGCATCTTCCTGTGCTATGGAGAAAAAATCTAAGTAATGTCCAAAACTGATACTAAGTTTAAGCTTTGGTGGAGGAAGAGGCAGTTTTCCTCTACTGCACCAATCCCAAGAGCTCCAAAACCCTCTACCAGACACTCCCACAGAGACATGCAAGTCCCACCGTGCTTGAAGACAAAAGGTATCTACTTACAGAGAACTGCTCTATTTAACCATTGAATTCCAGAGATTTGCAACATCTGGGTATTCAAACACATCATTGCTAAATAGACTTCATTCCTCAACCCCTGCTTAAGTTAAATAGTCCTGAAGCCAAACTCAGAACCAAATCATTGCAAATCAGACTGTCTATAAATTCTCTCCAAGTCTCCAGGAAAGCCCAGCAGAGACGAAGGCCTCCCAACCAAACACAGACCCATCCAGCAACAAGCCTGGGCAAAGCTTTCCTTAACTTTAGAGGCACCTCCATAACCGAGATCCACGGAGGTTACCGGTCTGGCAAAACTAGAGATTTCAAGCTAATCAATTTAAATAAAAAAACAAAAAAAAAAACCAACTTAAAGTCTTTAGTGTTGCGCAAAGCTAGCAACAAGCTAACAGGAAGATAATGGTAACCACATGGTACTCAATCCATGTTTAAAGCTGTTTAAAAAGCTAAAACAAACTTTACCGAGGGTTTAAACACTAATCTAATGTTAATGCTTGAGTATTTCCTCATATGCTCATTATATTTGATTGCCAAAATATGACCAAACAGTGTTTTTTTCATAAGTCCCCTTGTGTCTCCCACCCAGCTTGGCCATTTTGTCCATACCTTGCAAAAGAAGCTAGGTGGTCCTTACCTTTACTATATCCTCAGGAACAATTAAATATGGTTAAGAATCCATTATGTAAAAGGTTATTGATTTATTATTATGACATTCTTTCAAATGATTTGAGGGAAATCATTTGAAAGAATATTATTTTAACAAATACTGTTTTATTTACCTTCTTGGATTTGCATTGCAAATTGCTGTCAACACATTCAAATGACTCTAAATTTGTTAAAAGCTTATTTGACCTCATTCCAAACTCTCCAAGATAAACCGTGATTCTTAATCATGAAATTCATGCTAAAATGAGATATTTTTGCATAATTTTATTGATAATAGTTTTCAGCCATTTTCATTTCCACTTCAATGTAGGAACTGATTTGTTGGCTGAAATATGTTTGACTAAAAGTTAGATGCTTTTTGTTAACACATGCTTAGATTTTGAATAGTTGCAAAATTAAGTTTTTTAGGAAGTCTTTCTTCAGCTTTTTACATTCAGATAGACAGGTTATGCTACCCTCCCAACTATGTTTGAAACACAAATGCCGATTAAATGTGAATTAATAGTAAATCTAATATCAATATGCTGCCCTTTGAAAATAAATAAAAAACAGAAGACAGGGAATCATTTCCTGTTCTTTCTACAAAAGACACTGCTGGAGCTTTGCTTTGTAGCCAGCTGGTGAATTGAAGTGTGACTTCACATTTATTTTTCTCCATAAATCATTAGAAGTTGACTAGACTTTGTATTTATTCCCCTCTATAAATAATAGATTTGCATGATTATGCAAAGCAGAGGGAACCAAAAATAGGTTGTGTATGACAGAAAACTGATATGACTACATTTGAATATTTCATACAATTAAAGGTCTGATCTCTGCTTCTGGCCTTCATTAGCGGTGGATGTATGTTGCTTTAGATCCAGCACATTTCAGTTCGTTTCTCTGTTCTGTTCGGTGAAACAACTCTGAGGTTCATTAAATTCAAATTTTTCCCCTTCAAAGAAAAGCGTATTATGTATGCTTGGAGGAAATTTTCACACTTTTTCCTGACCCATTTCCTCCTTATGTAACATTGTGATTTCTAAGTCCCTTTCTAAATGTATGCTTTTTTGTCTGCATCCTACTGTCATTTTAAATTTTGCACTGGACTGCTAAAATCCCTCCTTTTAAAACCCACATATGAGATTTATGGCACAGCTGCTCAACAAAACTGGGGAAAGTATAGAGTTTATCCAAACATGCTTTTTCTGCTCTCTAATTACTGCTTATCTTTACCAAGATCTTTGCTTCATTGGTTTTAGTTTTCTTATCTACTGTATTTATTTCAATAAGGCTGTTAGGTTTTCACAGGGAATCAGTTCATATTGACCTGAGTTTAACAGACTCTTTTTACTCGCATAATATTTAAACAATATCAACATTATTAAGGTATTTAATGTAGGAATTAAATGTACCGAGGGTTATAGAATAGCAACACAGTGACGTACAAAACCTCTGAGTACAGTCAGAAATTGGCTAAGTTGTCCTTTTTTGAGTTTTTACAGCACTGGTGGCTTGTTTTTCAGACAGTAGGCTGACAGAAAAGAGGGTATTAGAGAGGGGGGGAGACATGCAGGAAAGGACCACAAGCCAGATTCGAACCAACCCCACTAAGGCCTCCGTACATGGGTCATGCACGCTACCCACTGCACCACCTGCACGCCCTTAGTTGTCCTTTTTGCATTAAGATGACCACTTTTCATTCCACCAGGAAACAAAGACAGGTCTAACATTACCATTGGAGAAGAATTGAAGGTAGTGGAGGAGTATAAATACCTGGTGTTCACCTGTACGACGGACAGGAGAAACAATAGTAATGTTCTGTACAAGGGGAATCAGAGGTGACTGTTTTCTAATGATACTGCCACCTGTGGCTAAAATGCATAACTACAGCCCTCTTCTGCTTGTTGTCGTAGCTGAAAAGGTTTATTTTATTTATTTATTTTTTACTATTTTCACCATACAGGGAGTTGTCATTGGTGCCTGAGTTGAGGTGGATGCTGGTCGCTTTTAAGTATCCACAAAATCCATTTGAGTATAATGCTTTGATTGTTTGCTATAGCTGACACATTTAAGATCTTTTTGCGTTGGGCATGCATTGAACTGCATTGATGCTCTCCCACATATTTTAGCTCCAAACATCTGTCTGTAAAACAGCAGAGAAGAGACTCAAGAGTCGCTGGGAATCATTTGCCTTTCTGAGAGCAGCTCAGCTGAGGGGCTTGGCAGACATTGCCTCTGACAAACACATTGTTTAAAGCTTTAGAAGATTAGCTGAGCTCCAACCACTGACAGCCTCTGATATGACTCCTACAAAATTTATAGCAGCTCAGTTGAATGGAAGCTGGGCTCTCTGGGGGCTGGAAGAGGCAGGTGTGTTTATTTCACCACAGTAGTGCAAGCAGGTGACGACAAAAAGCATCTGCAATGCTGTTAGTGCTGAGCAGGGGATAGAAACTGAGGGTAACCCCCCTCAGCAGTTCTCCCACAGAAAAGCAATCGTTTTTAAAGGTGCTCTTGACCTCCAGGCTACTGCAATTCAGTGTGCTCTAAATCCAACAAAACCAATTTATTCGCAAGGAAGCTGACATTGACTTTCCATGCTAATAGCTTTGCAGGACCCCCAACCTGCGACTTAAACACACAACTTGATTCCACTGATTAAAAAGGCTGTCGTTTCGGGACACACTCCTAGAACAAATCAAGTCAAATTAGCAGGGTGTCATGTTCATTTTCAGGGTAATTAGCTTTTATGTAACATAAACTATTATGAAACCAGTTCAATTCTCTAACGGAAACCACACTTTGGAATTACGTTTAAGGCTATGCC
The DNA here is from genome assembly GCA_034780135.1 of Jordanella pulchra. Classification (NCBI taxonomy): domain Eukaryota; kingdom Metazoa; phylum Chordata; class Actinopteri; order Cyprinodontiformes; family Cyprinodontidae; genus Jordanella; species Jordanella pulchra. Next base: position 2,306 of record JAUZNJ010034753.1, on the reverse strand, counting down.
CTGTGGTATAATCAAAAGTACAATAACACCTCACTTATTTGATCTCTAACTTAATTTTTGCAATCTTTAAATAGTATTCCAAACAAATACAGATATGATTCTCTTAAGGTAAATACTGTAGATTGAAAAGACCTTAACTTTAGAGATATATTTAAAGTTTTATATAGCTAATGAAAAATCCAAACTTTGCTGTTTAGAAAACTAAAAGATTGACTAAAACGCGGGCAATTATTTTTAATGGAATCAAATTGAAGTGATGTTGGTTACGGCTATGCTCTTACCAACACAACCATAGCGAAGATTTCTAACCGTAAGCTCATCAATAAATATTGCTTAAGATATATTTTACATCCTAAAATGCTGATCTCATATGTCTTAGAAGAACAGCAACAAGGCTTTAATAACAGGTCTTCATAGCTTCCCTGTGGAAACTATTAAACCTCTACAATCCAAAATAGATCTTGCAAGAAGTAACTAAAGGAAATGGAAAATTAAACGACATATGTTGAGGGATTTCAGCACATGGCATTGAGTTACAGAAGGATCTTGCTTGTGTGCTAAGGTTTTCATTTCTTCATTTCTACACAGTTGCTTTGTATTTGCAATTATTTGCGATGTTAAAGAAATAGGCAAAAGACATATTTGACTCATTATTTTTTCAAAGCATGCGTGTCTTTTTAAAAATTTCAATTTTTTGAAAATGAAGAGGAAAACCATCTCTGGCAGTGAGAGAAAAGAGAAAGCCCAATAGCTTCTCTTTCTTATTCAAAAGCCTCTAGGACCATGGTAAGAAAAGGAGATAAAAGCTCATTTGGATGTAAAACACTGCTGCAAATCCTTCTCTGCATTAATTATTAGTAAAACAGCTCCAAGCTTGGTCTCTTGATAATTTTTTTTAAAAAGGAGCGTTTGGCAACTTGGTGTGTGTTTGTTTGGATTAGGGGTAGTATGGGTTTTAAAAATATGTTCTAATGCAGACATTCATTGTCTAAACCAGGATTTTCCTTTCTCCAGCAAGTAGATATAGATAATATAGACTGGTGCTGGAGGTTTTTATTTAAATCATACTTTTGTAAAAGAGTTTAATATTTTCAAAAGAATCTTTTGAAAGGCTGAACTGATGCTTGAGTTTAGCTAAAGCAAAAAATAAGAATATAAAAATAAAACCCTTTCTGTTTCTAAGATCATTATTGTCAAACAAATAAAAAAGGGGGATGATGATTGTGGAGGACTCAGGATGGAGCCACGAAGGGTTGGCCTGGTAGACTGCTTGTATTTTGTATCTTTTTATGCATTTTTTTAATAGAAAAACAGCAAATCATCACACAGATAGAAGGTGGACTGGCTGGTTCATTGGTGTGTTCAGAACCAAACTCGCTAACAGTTATGGAGAAGATGGTGGATCTCAGGAGAACACTGAACTCTCTCACCGTCCTTAAAAAACACTTTGTCAACTGATGGTCCGTACACGGACCTTCCATCCAACCTGTGCAAATATAGCCCCTGCTTCCTGTTCCTACCTCATTTTACGTTTCACAGAGTAAACATTAAAGAACAGATATTTGAATGGGTGATGCTGGTCCAACCATAATCTTCCGAAAAAGAACTCCAGAAAGCAAAAGTTACATAATCATGGTGAACAGTTGAAGCTCTCCTTAAAAAAACTTAAAATATTTGAAGTAATGTATTTTTGTTGAACTCCACGAGGTTGACAACGGATTAGCTACAACTGTACAACTCCTAGGGTGCAGATGAGAACGTCATGAGGTCTCTATGCTAAATGAACAATGACAGGAAACACCCTGCTTCCTCTTCTTAACCCCTTCCTTACTGCCAGCACTATTGGATCGCACTTATCATGGCTTTGGCTTAAGGCAGGCATACATTGTACGATTTCTTTGCCCTCTCACAACCTTCTTAGACAATGAGTTTGACCAACACCATCTCTGTACGGGGCTGAGTCTAGGGTGTGGTTTTTAGTTGCACAGTGTGAGCAGTTAGATCGCATCAGACATGCAGTGAAAGAACAGATATTGTGTGTTGTAGATTTTTAAAATGCTTAAAATGCAGCGGTTTCATTGCACAGTTTGAGCTGTAGCTGAGTACAAAAATTGAAAACCGCATAGTTTATACCCACTCTAAATTGCTTTTTTCTACTTGAATTGATTCATAGACCCTTTATGGAAGAAAATCCAGCAGAGATTTATTTGGAAACTTAAGATCAATCAATAAATCAAATTTTATTTGTATAGCACATTTCAGCATCAAGGCATTTCAAAGTGCTTTACATAATTAAAATAAAAACA
>JAUZNJ010034752.1:0-12558 GCA_034780135.1 Jordanella pulchra | reverse complement strand
TACATATATACATATATGCTTCTACAAAGTTTTATTATCAAAACCCGCTATACTTAACAAAATGTCCCTTTAACTACTTTTCAAACAAAACAATACATTAACACTTCAAACAATATATTGCACTCTTGTAAGATTAAAACTCAAGCACCTTTAAACCCTATCCACAAAATCAAGTGCGACATCCTATACCTTCAATAATGTGTGTCAGGGACAGAAGGATTCAAGTAATACCCTTGCAGCCTTCATTTCTCTTTTCTATTTTGAAATATCTTATGTGCTTATTTCGCAAGTAAAAATCTTATCTTTTTCATCTAATTTATGATTTCCAAGTGTGAAATTCATACACATTTGACTAGCAACATAATTCTGGGTTGATACTTTGTATTTTTATGTGGGCAGAGTAAAACAAACATAAAGGTTCACGTATACCTAACTTTTAATTTATCTTTGCATGGATAAAGAAGAGGTGTGTAGTGGTCACCAAAACTGGCTCTAGCCGAGGGGTGTTCATCCTCTTGGTTCATTCATATAATTAAAGGTTAGGAATCACGGTAAAGAAATGAAACTGGATTCAAACGAAATTGTACACAGGTTTAACAATAAATCAATAAAAAAAAAGCTCTGATAATTTTTTTTCTACCACGTTAACTTGAAGTAAGTTAACGACGGATTTATTCACATAAGTTGGTATTAGAGATCGTTTCAAACAGAATCAGCAATTGAACGAAAATAAAAGGTTACAACTCAGGAAAACTTCGCTCTGCTTGACACACACGCGCAGAAATTGACACCACTTTTACATCAAACAAACACTACAGAAACTTTCCACATTGTTTAAATCTAACAGAAAAGAGTCCCACGATTTATCATAGCCTACGATTCAAATCTGTTGTCAGTGGTGATTATAACATACCTTGATGTTTTACCGGTCCAGAGGCAAAAAATATTATACTGGATTATTAATTTTCTACATAAACTGAAAGTTAAAATCCAGAAGTGCGCATCGGGAATCTAAACCAAAGTTTCCCACCTTCATTTCTTCATCTGTCATCACAGCTCGTGCAAATACGCACTTTTAACAATTAAAAAATTAAAGCCGCTCCAAGCCCTTTGCAAAAAAAAATCCAGCAGGTCTTCTCTCGTTTTACTGGAGGAGAAAAGGAGCGCTGCACACCCGGCAGGAGGACTGCAAACGCGTCTGGTCGCGATGTATTTGCGTTTGTGTGGGGGACCATGAGTGTGTATTTGATTTTACAAGATGGGATAGGACAGCAGGAAACAGACCGTCTCTTGCAAGAGAGATCAGTTACAAGGATCCCTTCCAAAGCGGGGCGGAATCTAAGTAGCAAGCATGTATTGCACATAGTCCATCTTCTTTGTAAACGTTTTCTATTTTTTATTTCAATTTAGGTGAAAACATGACATCTTCTCATTTTTAATGACTAGCCTGTAATTAATTTCGTATCTGTTGCTAGTGCCAACTCTTTTCCACCTTGATACAAAACCCTCCATTGTTTGTGCCAAATATCTATCCATTAGCCATTCATCCAGCTGATAATTTGTTCTGCTAACCTTGCAGGGACTAAGAGAACTAGGCGGGGAATTGCCTTCAGGTTGGGCGGCATCTTGAAGTCAAGTGTGAAGTGTCAATAGTAAGTGATGATTTCTACAGCCATTGGTCCATTGTGTTTTCTAAGTCACTTGTGAATGCCCTTTTGTGCTTCCTTTCTTTTTTTCTTTCTTTCTTCTTTTTTTTTTTACGAAAATGTTTAGAAATTTTCCAGCAGGATTTGGCACCTGTCTACACTACCAAGGCTACCAAGATCTGGTTGATTCACTGGTCAGCAACCTGGATTGATTTAAATCCTATGAAGAATCAAAGGCTTATTTTTGAGAAGAAGATGAGCGATAGCAGACCCAAAAATGCAGGTGACCTAAAAGTCACTATCAAAGAAACCAGGTATTTTATTGCACCTCAATGGTACCACGGACTGACCACCATCAAGGCATACTGCACTGTAGTAGCAGTTCACAAGGGGGCCCAGCCAAATCTGAGTGCATACCTAGCAGAGACCTGGCATTCATGTTTCTCATATTTTTTTATTGGTCCTATGTTTTCAAATTTTGACACTGAATTTTAGATTTCCCCTTCCTGTAATTTATAGTTATTGAAAATTACAAGAGATAAAGGCTGTCTATATTGTATGAGCCTTTTTTCTGAAACAAGTGACAAAACATCTTGATCTTATTCATAATGCTCAATTTATTTAGACCTAACCATAAATTGTTGGCTTTGTGTAATAGGAAACGTAGACAAATGCAATGTATTTCGAAAAACTATGTTGAAATGTAAATCATGATTTTACAGTAGCTGAATGTCCATCTGGGTGTTTAGTAAAAAAAAGAAAAGAAAAGCAGTAATGCTAACACCTTTTAGTACTTGTTTACTTGGAAGTAAATGACTCCCAAATCCTATTACTATCACAACATTTTTCTATGTTACGTCACTTTTTCCTAAAATGATGCAGTCTTAGTTAATATAGCTACATAAAAGATATATAAGTACATGTTTAAATAAGTTCACTTATGCATTAGGTTAGTGTTGGCTCTCACCCTATAAAGCAGTGTCTTCATTTTGTGAAAAAACATTTTGTTTTGAAGCTATGCAGCACTGGATTGTGTTGAATGAACCTGAATTTTGAATTTAACCTTATCTGATTTACTTAGTCCTCCTGAGCACAACCAAGACTCTAAAACATACTACAGAGAAGCAATCTTTGTTTTTGTTTGTTTGATTCGTTTTTTTACAAAATAGAAAAACTTTAATCAAAATTTGTCCTTATGTGCAGCTGTGCGTGCAAGTTTATTGAATTATAGATTTAATAGCCAGTAAGACTTTCAATATGACTTTTGCATGATGTAACATTGTCTGACTGCTTAAACTGATTGGCCCTACCAGTTGAACGACCTTTTAGTGGGCAAACTAAAAATAGACCAAATCTCCTCAGCCATTGTCTGCAGTAAGCAGCCCCCAACACTGGTGTACCTCCCTAATGTGTTGATAAGTTTATTACAGAGTGTAACTGATTGATTGTAAACAGTCAAATTTGTAAGGGGCAATTTTATAACACTATGAAGCGGGAAGTTCTGATGTTAACCATACTATGATAGATTTTATTTTATTTTATTGTCATACATGCCATTTACATTTGGGTAGAGGTACAGTTTTTTTCTTCATCTAATATGGCAACAATAACAAAGAACAGCTTTTGGTGTGAGAATAAAGACACTATTGAAGAATCATTAATTTCTTCGTTATAACATTAATCAAGTATGACCGTCAATAGCCTGCAGCTCAGCAGTCATTCACAGATGTCTTAGCAAATGTGTTAGAATGCTTTACAGTCACCAGCAACATTCTTTCAGATTTTTTCTAAGCACATGATCCAATCTTTGCCACCCTATCGCCTTTGTCTCTTCAGGCAGAGATGTTCTGTGAACAGATGTCAAAGCTGAAATCATCCCCTATAGCTGTAATACTACAGAGAAGAGCACTTGTCTCAATCTTGGCTCACTTTATTAGGATGCTCAACACTGTCTTTAGGAGGTAGTGGACCATAACAGATGAATTGCTGCCGGTCTGACTCGAAACAAGTAAGAAATTATGACATTATTTGATTTCAATGGCTCCCTGGGGAAAATGCATAAATTAATAAAAAGGAAAGGAAAAGTTTAACTCATGTTGTTGACTTATTTGTATGATGATAACCAGACTTAAATAATTGACTTACTGTCTAAATGTATAAATGACATGCTTGCTTACAGTCAATACTAGCTAAATGGTGGTAAGTTACTTTTAGAATGAAATTGATGAAACAATACCTTAAACCTAAACACAAATTAATTGTAGCATTAAAAAAAACTTGAAATACTATTAGTCTGTTCAGAAACGTTTAATTTTGTTGGCATTCATGATACAGTACAATTGTAAAACTGGATGTGTTAAAAAAAAAACAAAAAAAAAAAAAAACTGGATGTGTTCTTTCATCCTGACATGGGAGCTGCTTAGAGCTTGTCTGCTTGGCTGTGTCTTTGGCTGGATGACAGCTACCTTTTATATCTCTGCTTCTTTCTGTATTACTGCTTCTGTCTCCTTGAACCCCAGTTGGCCTCGGCAGGTGGCCGCTCACACTGAGCCTGGTTCTGCTGGAGGTTTCTTCCTGTTAAAAGGGAGTTTTTCCTCTCCATTGTTGCTACATGCATGCTTGGTGTGAGGGATTGATGTTGAATTAAGGAGTCAATGCAAACGGCTGATTTTCCTTAGATAGGAAACTTTTAACTAATCTCACTGTGTATTTTGATTGACTTGTCTCCATAAAGTGCCTTGAGATGAGATGAACCCATGAAAATACAGCAGTTGTGTCAGGTATTCTTTTTTGACTGTCTTTGGCGTTTTTAAATGTTCTTAGTTGAGGGTTGAATGATTACAGAACACAATTTTAATAATGAAAAACTAGGTACACAAGTTAGAATTTGAGATTTTTTCTCACCTACCCAGGTTCAAATTATATGCAGAGGCTCAAATATTTTCCTAGACCCTCTCTACCCTTTGATTAGATCCCCTGGCCATCAGAAAAAGGCCTGTAACTATACTTCTTACAGGATATTCAACCAATCTTCTTTGCAAATAAGGGTTTGGTCTGACATAGACTAAATCTTCAGTTGGATAGAAGTGGAGGCTTTTGGAAGGTTAGATGCAACCCTTCTGTTTATATTCTAAAACCAATTTGATTGGCTTTGCTCAGAGCTACTGATAATTAAAAAAATAAAACAAAGTGCCAATTTTTCCTTTGTAGAAAGCCACTCACACTGAGCTTGGTTCTGCCAGAGGTTTCTTCCTGTTAAAAGGGTTTTTTCCTCTCTACTGTCTCTGCATGCATGGTGATCCAAGACGAGTGTGTCCTGCAAAGTAAATAACTCAACTCAGTCTACCAGCTTTCCTTAGAAAGAAAACTCTTTACTACTCTTACTGTATGATCTGATTGAATCGTCTCTATAACATGCCTTGAGATGACGTGTTGTAAATTGAGGCTCTATAAACATACTAAGTTAAAATTAAATCTAAAATAAACTGTAACTACAGCTGCTAGCATACTTGAGGTCTTCCATCACACCAGAAGTGATAAAACCAAGCTGGAGAAGCCATCTGGTCTCTTAATAGTTAGTGCTGCTTTGAAGAGGAGCCCCAACTCATCTTAACATTTACTAGTAGTTAATTCAAAGACAGGTTCACAACTGGTTTAAATATTGAGATTTACTGGTAAATCAAATTAATAAATGTTGATTGATGATCTAAATTGCTGATTGTAATCATTAAAGAATGGTACCCATTTATCAAAATGATGTAAAATATGTTTTTGTTGTGGATTGATTTTGATTAGAAGATTTGTCATTTTTCAAATTTCAGTTATATTTATTAGTAATATTCATAATCGATTCAGTATAATTGCACAACAACTGTTATATTTTTCCATTCAAGATTCTCTGAGGATTCATGTACATTGGATGGATTTATCTTTTAGCCCCATTCTGCTCAGTGAAATCAGTGGTACTTTAACTCAAAAGTGATAAATGGTTATCTCAGGTTACATTTTTTGATGTAATGGAGCAAAACTTCAGACAAACAAATTCTCAGGGAACTCTTTAGCCTAACTGGCTATTTTGATAAAGGTAACAACAGCTTCCTATGTAGTTCCTACTGAGTCTGTCTGTTAACCAAATGCTTAGAGACACACCAGATTATAATTCTATCTTCATACCTGCTGATAGCCAAAGTCTTAGAGTATTGCGTCCTTACTGAGAGAAACATCTGTAAGCAATCCCATTATTATAGCAGGAAACTAAATACTGAACTACTGCCCTGAACTGTGGCTGACTTTATCATCAAATATATCACATATTTGCTGTTTTAAAACTGTGTCGAGTTATGAATAAGATGACTTCGATTGACAATAGTCTTTACTATAGCGAAATGACCACTGCTATGAAATCTTTTTCTTTAGAAGTACTCAGCAGAGGCTGGAGGATTTGTCAAAAGCACTGCAGTCATCAGTCAGCCTTTCATGGAAGAGCAGTTCAGTGGAAATCACAGACTAAAAAGACAAATGACAACCCACTTGGCGTTTGGCAAAATGCATTTGAAGGACTCAGTGCCTGAAGAAAACGATTTTCTTATCTGACGAGTCGAAAACTGAACTTGTTGGCCCCATTTTAGTGCTGTATGAAAAATTGTATTTAAAAAGTGTTCATCAGATTGAGCAAGATAGTTTTAGCTTCTTGATTGTTTATTAATAGACGATAAAGATATTCAATACAGAAAAGTTTAGTCTTATAATGAAGCAAATAAATGTTACGTCTTACAGAGATATTAACCCCACTTCAAGAACTCACTTCACACATGCACACACGCTGATGCTCAGATATAATACATGCACCTGCAAGATGTCGTTTTGTATCTCTGTTGCTTCTCTGTGCTGAGGCTTTTGCAATCTCAAACTGTATCCTGCTAAGGATAAAGTATGAAATATGTTTTTTTTCCTTCCCTCACCCATTGGGATCCCTTTCTCTTGTTTTTCTAACTGCAAGAGAAGTGCCCTTTTTACGGCTGCAAGGCCCTGGACACTGCGTCCCACCCCATGTATAATGTCTGTGTAATATCTTGCTGTTTGTTTTCGTGTTTGGCTTTCTTGGACAGGCTTTACCTAAACTGAATTTTTCCTTTGGGGACTAATAAAGAAAGTAATTGAATACTATATTTTTTCAACTGTTACCTCAGCTTAAATTATCTTTTGTGAGTGGCGCAAACTCAGTTCACTCCAAACATATTACAATTTGAATGTATTGTACTTCTGCAAAACTAATACCTTGAACTCATTAAAGAAAATGTATGGTTATTTTTAAAAGTGATCTCAAATGTAGAAGTTGTAAATCCCAAAGATCTCTGACAACAGATTATGTCAGAAGATACAAAACCTAACTGTGTTGATCAGCAAGCTGTAAAGGGTGGAAGGTCCTCTCTATAGCCTCTGTGAGATTTTATAAGCACACTTTGGCATGAGCTGTCTCTACCCTTGTAGCTTTGGCTTTGTTGCAATCTAGGTCACTGAGTGTTGATTCATGAATTCAGGAAGTAAACAACGTTGTGTCTTGAAGAGACCAGCCTGTTGATACATTAGTTTAAATCATGCATTCATTCTTTTTGATGTCTTTATTTTCCTTTTCCTTTCTTAAAGTGTTATGTGGAGTGTAATATTAGTTTGCTTTACAAAAGACATTAATGAAAAACTTTAAGTTTTGGGTGATTCTCATTTAAACGAAACAAATAGGTTGTTTATTTCAGTAATCAAATTCAAAAGTGGAAACTGCTTCACACAGTGATATATTTCAAGCATGACAGTGAAAAAAAAAACAAAAGTTTTTTTTTTTTTAGAAAACTAAAATACTAAAAGACACAACAAAAATGTTTATAAAAATAAGCATTTCTATAATGTAACATAAAAGCTATTATACACATGTTCATGTTTTCTAAATACCAGTAAGCTAAAAATTATGTCCACATACTGCATAGTAAAAACACTCAATCCAAAGCAAGGGCTCCTGCAAAAATTAATACATCAATGTACACTCCATGGAGAGGGTGCTTGTAGCAGAGCTAAGGGTTAAAGGAACCCTAGGTTGATTTGGTATTGAATACTAAATAAATTCAATATAAAAAGTGCTTCAAATCTTCCTGGTAGAACGTTTTTTCTTCTGAGGGGAAGGTAAATTTGGGTCATTTCTCCAAAATCCATTTTACAGCTTCATAAAGACTTGGTCTGTCTCACATCATCATACTTTGGTATGTCCAGTCCAATTTGTTTCAATAATAAAAGTCAAAACTGTACCCAGGTTTCACTACTCGTATTTATCTGGTCACAACCTCAAGCACTGCAAGCTGTTCATAATAAGTCGACCTTTAGAGGACATTAACTACACTGCTTGAATTGCCTCAAAAAGAGATCACCTAACTTCACCCCTCTTGACTCTCCAATGGTTTTTGAAATGACATACAGGTAGTCTGAAGGTCTCTACATCCCTGTTTAAACTGTTTTGTTGGTAGACAGTTGCACTGATATTATTTACACAACCCTGTGTGTGTGTGTCATTTTAAAAAGCACAAGTGTGTGTGTGTCCTGTTTTGCTGATATGCCTCTGGGAATAGATGTCCCAGAGCTACATAATAGCCTAACAAGTTTGCTTTCATGAGCAGACCATTATGACTCCTTCATAGGGTATATGAAACTTTATTGAAAATAATTTAGGGAGTAAAATCGTATACAAGGACACGCAGACAGAAAGGTAGGTGAGAAAGAAAGAGGGGATAAGAACTAAGGGGAGAGAGAAAGAGATGGAGACAGGAAAGACAGTGTGATCGGAGAAAAAATAAAATAGACAACACAGAATATATACAATAACTCACAGGAGTACGCATCAACACCTGTGTAAAACAGAGGAAGAAAAGAGAGAATATAAAAGCAAAAAGACAACAGACAACCATGGTAAATTTCAAACTAAGCTTTAAGAGCAGCAGCAATCCCTTATATATGTATGTGTGCAGAAGCCTGTCTCAGGGATTATGTGTGGCTGCTTCCTCCTCCTGATGCGGTTGTTCCTATGAGGGCCTTCAATAAGTATCTAAACCAAAACACTTTTGATAAACAAAGGTGGATACCTTTTTGGTGCAAACTAATTGCCAAATCATTATTTTAAACTAGAAAGATGAGGCACAATTCTTTTCTTCCACTTTTGATCTATTTTCTATGTTTCACTTTGCTATTAATTACTGTTTTTTTTTCCAATAGTTTTTAGGTTATGTTACTGACTGACACAAAGCTTATATCAAAGCATTTAACTAGACTGAAAAGATCATATATTATATTACATACTATTTTAATGCATTTACTGTTTTTATGAACCTTTAAAATGGAAAAACTTGATTTATTTTAATTTACCATTATAACAAAGCAATGTCATTTATTGTCAGTCCCCAGATGAACCGAACTGTCCAAGATAGAGCTGCTGTCATCTGTTCTGCTGCTAAGCCACTACCAAAAATCAGATGTAGTAACCCATTTTTCACCTAAGGAGGGCACCAAACATGTGGTTTTAGACACAAAGCAGGATTTCAACAAATGTGCAGCACATTGTCAAACTAATACTCCAAGCAAGCTCTATATGACATCTATTTATATAATTTATAATAACAAGAAAAGGTTATAAATTGTAGTAAAAAGTCTATTAAATACAAGTAATCTTACCAACATAAATTAATAGTTAAATAAAAATTAACTTTTTGTATTTCCATAAAGGAACATAATTAAAATATGTCTTAAAGTGGCTGTGATTGAAGAAGAAACTTCAAAGAAAAATTTCAGCTTATAAATATAACAATATTATAAATATGATGATATTAAATCAGATCAGTTTATTTATATAGCACTGCTTCACAATACATGTAATCTATCTACAGCTCACACATGTAATCTATTTTTGGGGCTGGTATTCAGAAAAAATACTTAAAGAACTAAAAGCTGTCAGATTAAATATTTTGTAACTTATTATACAAAAGATTCTAAACCCTGCAGTTATAAAATGTTCACATATTTTTGGACACGGTTCAATATCCTAAGAAAGATATATATCAAATGGGGTTCATTTTATTTTTTTATAGGAAGTAAATTAATTTTGGTTGCCACAGATAGTCATAGAAAGGGATTTATTGCTCCATTACAGAGATGCAGGCAGTAGACAGTCAGATTAGTGAAAGGAATGAAAACAGGAAGAAACATCTGGTCTTGCTTTGTCCAAAAGCAGAAAACAATAACAAATAATTAAATTCCTGTTTCAGTCTTTGTGCCAAGCTCATTCTGAGAACACGTGTTTGCTATGGCCTTTCAACTGAACCCTGCAAAACAGGGCTTGCATCATTGTGTCAAGTATTTCTCCATGACATACCAAAATTTCCTGTTTCCTTTGCTTTTACCGTGGTTATTCAGAGAAAGGCAAAGCACTAAGTATTATTATTGTTCTATCTTTATTCCATTATAGACAGCAGGATCTACAATGTAAATCACGTGCAACCGAATTTAAAGCAGAGTTTACTGTCTTAGTAGTAACTGATCATTTCAACTAATCATCCAAAGTTCTTCACATAGACGTGTGATTAAACTAAATGGTTCAAATGTCTCAAGCTTCCCCACATTTTCTGATCTCTATTTAATTGACTTACAGAGCTAAGGAACACAAAATCTGTATCTATCAGTAAAACAGATTTACCTTAAAAGTGTCTGTATATCCAAAAAGACATTAAAAAGTTGAATCTGAGAACTGTGGTAGTAAGTTGTGCTCTCTGCTGGGATTAAATAATTTAAAACAGAAAGACAACTGAAAGTGTTAATAGCCCTTTGTCTATACTGTCGCACAAAGAGGATTATACTTTTTCTATTGATTGTTAATGGGAGTGAAAAATCTGGGACTTTGTTGATGCTTTAAGTAAAATAATTCTGTCTGGTATTCAAATCCTCTTGGGCTGCCAGAAGAGAGTTCAGTGTTGGATAATAAGCACCAGGGTGGATATTTTCTGGATGGGAAATATTTCATTTAGGATATTATTGGCTTACCAAGAAGGCCTTACGTTTGCTGGAGATGGAGTTTGGCTTGCAACTGGAGGGCTGTTGGTTGAAACCCCAGTTCTGATTTTCACTGCTATTGTGTCTTTGAGCAAGACAATTCACCTGCATTCCCTACTGATGGTGGTCAGAAGGCCTGGTGGTGCCAGTGTATGGCCACCTTGCTTCTGTCAGCTTGCCACCATCAGTGTGAGTCTGTGTGTGAATGGTGTTAAGTGCTTTGGTTTTCCCTGACTTGAAAAAGTGATACATAGATAGAGGCAATTAATTATACAGTAGTTCAATTAGGTATTAAATTATTTCCATATAAAAAAAAAAAACTTGGCTAGTTTTTTTTAATAGCACGAATAAGTCTTGGATAAATCTTTAACTCTTAATGACAATAGCATGTTGAAGCATAACTGTTATTATTTGGGCAAGCGTATATAGATACTGTATAGGAAAACTAAGGTAAGACCTTTACATATCCTGTAAGAACTGACAACTTTGTGATATTCCCCAGGATTGTGAGAAATCCTTTTTTTTTCTTTCTTTTTCTTTTTAAGCACTCCAGGATTCAGAGTTCTCTAATGGCACAAATGGCACCTTTCATACTCTTTTTTTTTTTTTTTTTTTTGCAGTTTCTATGTGCTGGCCAACTTGGTCTCCACATGTGTTGTGATAATGATGGACTTTATATTTACCCACCTCCACTTTCAATTCAACAAATACAGTGTCTTCTACATTTACCTCTACAGAGTTATAATCTACCCTGTGTTTCTGGCCCAGAATCCCTGTATACACACTGAACAATCAATGTCCAAACACATTTCTCAAATTGAAAGCTCTAGCTTTACACTATGTTGTTTATAAGAAATCCAACTGTTCCACTCCATTGCCCACATAATAACTTATTTAAGCTTAATGACCTATATAAGTAAACATGTGTGTCAATAGGAAAATGTCCAGTTTTTTCACATCTGTGTGGTCAAAAAGGGTGCTGCAATCCATTGTGAATTTGACAGAAGACCAACCTTTCTTATATAAGCTTGCAAATATTTTTTTCTCCACAGGTCAGACATGTGGATTTGGCAATTATGAAAGTAAATGTAGTTAAGATCTGTTCTTAAGTAGATTTTTGAGAATTTGTGGTTTACTTCAGTTGCATTTTTGTTTTTATTTACTTTTAAATCATTACACTAATAATAGAAATTATACTTTTTATTTCAAAACATATATATAAAGGCCTTTGTTAATAATTTCCTTTTTGGCTGTGTTAATTGATATAATTTTTGTTTTTTTCCCCTGTTGTATGTTTAGGGGGTCACTTCTCATTTATGTGCCCCCTGTGTGTTCTCATCCACACCTTCAATCTATTTAATCCATTATTAGCATGTGTTAAGTTTTTCTTAGCCTTTGAACACAAGAAGGATGACTGTACAAATACTACGCCAGCATCCGGGTGGTTCACAGATAGGAAACATGCTGCTGAGAAGTGTTATATGGTGCTTGTCAGAATATTCAGCAAGCCAGCTAAAGCCAGTTAAAGGCAATAATCTTGCAGTTTTCTTCCAAACTGTGTATATTATACAAAGCTGCTCCACACAGATCATGTTAGCTAATAATAACTGGTTAAAACATGCTAATTTGTCATGTTGAGCTAGTTAACAAGAATACTAGTGTTGATATCTTTCTTACATCCCTTCATTTCAGTTACATTTAGTTTGTTTATTTAGTGCCAGAGTCAGTGTGAACAGACTTTTGTTGAGGCTCCTGAGGCTTTTACTGTAAAGTTAGTCCCAGTAAAAGCTAAGCCAATATCTATGTTTAGGAGATAAACAGAACTAAACAC
>JAUZNJ010034751.1:0-12558 GCA_034780135.1 Jordanella pulchra | reverse complement strand
TCCATCCATCCATCCATCCATCCATCCATCCATCCATCCATCCATCCATCCATCCATCCATCCATCCATCCACCAATTCCCCCAAAGCAACATTTTAGCATTACAGCCTAACAATATTTCTATGTTTATAAAACATCCTCTAAAATGATGCTTATGACTCTTCACCACAATGATTAGAAAACGTAAACTCATAATATAATGAATATGAAATTCATGAATATAGTTTGAGGGGAAAGAAGAGAAAACAGATAAATTGGGATGACAGAGGACAGACAGAAGGGAAACAAATGGGAGAGGAAGAAGAAGCTAAAGATTTTCAGACAGATTTAAGAAGCTTTTAGTTTCTTTAACCTTCAGACAAACAGAATCTTCTCTTTTTAAACTGCACCCCGGGTCTTGCACATGATGATTATTCATCAGTGAAATCAGAAAAAGTACTACAGTCCTTGATTGCATGAATGAGATAATAAATGCATGAATTTTGAGACATCCACGTTGTTTTATAAAGCATTTACATTGTAGGCATTTAGAAACCACTATAACACAAAGAGTAAAGGCTTTTGGGTTTGGTGGACAAATTTCCCTAACAGACATTTCTTTCTAGTAATTTTTTTGTTGGAAAGAAGGAAGACCAAGTTGAAGGTAACATAATGGTAAACAAATTTAAAGGTCAAAGTATACATGCGTCTTTAGGGATTATTAACAGAAGATGATCAGATTTCCAAATTTTAAAGCTATAAAGTGGAACTTGAAGAAGACATTTCCATGGTGTTGGTACATACTGTATGTTCCAAAGTTTCTGTATCATAACTTCTGCTGATTTTTTTAATTTCTTCTTTTTTTCCTGTTCGTCTGTTTTTTCTGTCCTCAGCTGTTGTAAAAATCTTTTTGTCAGTCTAAATATGGACCAACAGAACTGATGCAATCATTTCTAACTGCAGGACTAAACACATTCAAGACACCTAGCAGTGACTTGACTGTTAATTCATCACACAGTCATCTTGTCTTTGTGTAGGACACTGGGGTTTGGAATGTAAGGGTTTGCTGGTAAAATAAAGAAAAAGGACAGATCTACGAATAAATGCAAAGGGTTCAGCCTTTTTCCTGTTGGCTTTAAGAATCCTAGAGATTTTTCCAACCCAAGGGCTTGTTTCTAATGGCGATACAAGCTGCGGACCAGTATTGATTATTTCAATCTCCCTTCTCACAAAACACAAAGAAAGAGATTTGTTTTTTTATATAGTATTGTCTTCTTGCTGGATTTTAAAAGGTGTATGTCATTGATTTAGTTTTTACCCACATTTTCAGATTTATTCAAGCTATAACAATAGAATCTATGTGTTTTACTTAGATTTGATAAAGCACAGTTTCTATAAGTGATGCACAAAATCACAGGAAAATAATATATATATTATTAAATTCTTCCTATTATAAAAAAAAATTCAAACTTTGGTGGGCATTTTATTTAGCCCCCTTTCCCCCTAAATCCAACCCAGTGCAACAAATTGTAAGTAAGTAAAATTTATTAAATGCTTTTTACAGACACTATAATAAATGCTAAAACCAACTCCCATAATACTCAATATCAAGAAAATGAAACACAGAGGTATTAAAAACTTAAACAGCAACAATATCCAGAAAAGCTTGGCTAAAGCCTACTTTTTAACTTAATGTAGTTCCAGTGACAGACTTTTCCACAGTCTTGGTGCAAGAGGCTTTAAGACTGACTCTGTTTGTTTTGGTTTGCATGTGTGAAACACATTTTCAGCTTTTGAGTGAACACAGCAAGCAGCAGTGTCCTTTGTGAAATTTCAGAAATGGGTATTAGAATAAGAAATGCTCTCTGAACTTACCTTATCATTAAATTGGATGAGTATGTAAATTAATTTTAGTGGAAAAACATACAGTGGTGGTTTTTGCAGGAACAGTGCCTTGCATGAGCCCTTTTCTGATGTCACCTTCAATTAATTAGATACAGGAAATGATTCGAGATTCTGGGGTTTTGCACAAAGCAGTTGTAAATTAGAATCTTATTAAACACAAGACAAGAAAAGCATGTTTAATTTCTAAATTTTATGTAAAGGCGAGTGAGTTACACAGTTATAGGACAGACAGTTGACAATATAGAAAATATAGAAAGGAGAGTCACTGACACCCTTAACAAAGGCAACTACATAGAAAGCTGAGACACAAGATAAAGACTAACCACAGCCTTCAGAGGATGGTTAGGCAAAGTCTATTTAATAATATCAAGGATTTTCACTTGATTGAGTCTAGAATCATCATATTGTAAAGTCCTATGTGTAGACAATTTGTACAAACAAACCTGGAATGGTGCTCAATGGTCCAAAGAAACATTTACATTGTTTTGAATGCAAAGGTTCCAGTTCCAGGAAGAGTAAAGAAGGGAAAGAATCCACACTTCTTGAAAACAGCTTTGTTTCAAGAGTTGGTAGCGATTTAAGGTACTACTTTATCTGTGTTGGTTCACTGTGTTTTCAGAAGTCTTCTGTCAAGCAGCCATCTACTCAGAAAGATTAGAACATATCATGCTTCCTACTGCTTTATGGAGGTACTAGTTTCAGTTTCCACTATGACTTGGAAGCTGCCTGTATTTCTGAAGGTACCCAAAGCTGGTTCTGTGACCTTGGCATTACTATACTTGACTGGCCTTACTTGGATGCCATAGACAGTTTATACATTATTATAACAAGGATGATTGATTCATCAGGCCCAAAAATACAGAGGACTTTGAGGGCACTATAATAAACCTGGGCTTTTAGCAGGTTTATAGGCTGATCATAGCCATGTTATGTCAAATTAATGAAGCATTTCATACAATAAAAATCCAAATGAGCATTGAGTTCATGGCAAATATACAGTACCTGATATTTCTGGGAAAGGTATTTCTTTTTCAAGAAACCTATATGCAATACATTTTTTATGGACATTGAATGCCAGGTTTTGGGTTTGATCCCCAGGCATAGGATCGGTCTGCTTTGACTTTGTATGTTCTCCCTGCACATACCTTGGTTCTCTTCAGGTACTCTGGGTTCATCCAGGTAAAAAACATGACTATTAGTTTAATTGGCATCAAAGTACCATTATGTGTGAGTGGCTGTACCCTCTCTGTTTCCCAGTGGCGGCCTCAGGACCTGTCCACTGTTTAGCCTGCCTTTTGTCCATAGATTGCTGGAGATAGGGACTGTGACCTGAGGTGGATAGAAGAGTGGAATAAAAATCCAAAGCTTGTTCACGTTTTGATTAGTATGACCACATATGTCTTTCTAATTGAATTTGAGCAATACATTTTACTTCAAGTTTCCAGTGGGATGAGTTGAGTGATAAGGTGAGTTGATAAGGTAAGACATTTAGTCCTATATTTGTGATCTTGATCTTCATACCTATTGCTTGCTGTCATGCCCCTTTTACCTCGAGAATACATTCGGCTGAAATTATTTCATGTCTAAATTTCAGGGTGCTTGCAAGACCCTTATGAAGAGGGGGAGAAGCTGTGTTTCTTTATACAGCTAACCTGATTACTGGCCCATCACGTACCTTTTGTGGACACACAGTGTAATCTAAAAGCAACACCTGGGCTGCTCTACGATACAAATAACTAACAAGCCAAAATCCTGGCTCATCCCCATCGAATGAATTAAGAGGGCTATTCAGGTCTGTTTTGACCTTGGAGAGATGTGCATTTCTTAAAAAAATGTTTAATTCATTTATTTGCTTTTGGAGAAATAAGCAAAATACAGCCCTTTATTAAAAGGCCCCTATAAAATGTGTAAAACATGTTAATCCTTCTTAGGTATGAGAGGTGGATTCTGTGGAGACAGAAGGCTGCATCGGAAGAGGAGGAGGTGAGAGAGAAGACGGCAGGGGTGGCTGGCAAAACAGGGAACTTGAACTGATTCAAATAGGACAGTGAAATAAACCAGGGGAGGGAAGGCAAAATTCTAGAGAGGTGACAGAATCATTGACAGGGAACAACATGCAGATAGAGAGCAGCAAGAGACAGATGGAAAGACAAGGACACATCCTCACTGCAGCTGAGTAGCTCTCATTCAGATTTTTTTTTTGTCACTTGTCATGTGTGACACATAACTGATTTTCTTCCAGTCAATGTGATGCAATGAACAGCATGGTTCTTTTCCTTTTTATCTTCTTGTCTCTGAGCTTTAAACCATGTTGCATAAAAAAATCTGTGTGGAAAGAAACTCAGATGCATGTTTGGCTCAACAGTGGCAGCGTGATAAAAAGTGAAAAATATCAGCCATCAGAGACAGTCGACATTATCGTTTCCCTGCTTGGCTTATTTAGCATCAAAGCAAGAATTTGAACTCTTTAATAAAGAAACTTTGGACTTATACTTTCAGATAAATGAGTCCAGGACCATAAACTTGACTGTGACAGACTACAGCTAATTTGTGGAGGTTATCTTGTGAGACACGGAGACAAAAACAAACTGATCAGGCTTGGTGCAGCCGTTGTAAATGTTAATATAAGTTATGGATTGCTCTGTCTGTGCAATATTATAAATGGGACAGAATACTTTCAGTTCTTCAGACTTCTTTTAAATAATGAAACCATGAAATTAATATGCTGCCCGGGTTGTAACTGCAGTTATACAGCAGCTTACTGCTGTTTCAACTGATGTATGAAAACGTAATTTGGGTGGGAAACAGTTTCTTTTGATCACATATGAATCATTCATTAAGTGTGGCCACTGCTTAATTAGGGATGAAATAATACTTTATAGAAACAATAAATCAAAACTTAAACCACTTATTTATTATCGGTCTCCTGTCAAAGCTGCCTTTTGTTAAAGAAGAATCTACAGCTTACTACAAGTATTTATACATTTAGAACTTGTTAATATTTTTGTTTCATTTCAAACACCCAGTTTTTTGTATTTTATAATTATTTTATGGTACATATCCTGAAATATCACCTTTTATTTAATCCAATTCAATTTAATTTGTTAATATGGTACACATTCACAACAAATGTCTTCCTTTCTCACTTCTAATGTATATAAAGAGCCAATGTATACATAGTCCATTAAATTTAATAGGAAAGATTTAATGTTAATTATATATGTACCACGTTGATTCAAGCAAATGTAATGCATTTAGTTTATTAATGAAAATTGGTAAACAGGTTTCTTTTTTAGAAAGCTCATCATCTAAGCCATTGTTGCCTTTATCCGATAGAAAGCCAGAGTTTGATACAGAAAATTGTTGGGTGCTGGAGTTTTTTGCTCTCCTAGGGGGTTTTGTAAATCAGGGGGAGCCAGGAGGAAGCTTCTAGAGGAGGGTGGTCCCCGCACACCTGTGTGTTATCAGCCTGATCAACACCAGCATAAGAGGAGCGGGGAGCCAGTTCTCCGGAGGCCTGAGTGTCATACCTGTATTGGTACCCTGAGCTCCTCTGAGTCAAGAATTCTGAGAAAACTTTGTTCAAGCTTCGAAACTTCGTTCATATTAAGACCTTTTTCCTCTTATCTTTTTGCAGAGATCCTCTTGTGAAGCCCGATCCCCGGTCGACGCACGGTCCGGTTTCCTGCTCGTCCTCCGACGAACCCCTCCTTAGAAAAAGCTCAACCTCCAGCCAGCCTATCCAGGACTGCACTCCCCTCTTGCGCCGACCTGGTCTCGAGCAACCCAACCCAATCATCCCTGGCAGGTCCCCTTTCCTCGTCCTCCCTCAGCTCGCATCCGCTCTGGGATTCCAGAAGAAATCTGAGACCTCCACATTACATGTTGTTCTATATTTTTCAATAAATTTAACTCACCTGATTCCTCTATCTCCTGATTGTGTTCTGCATGTGGGTTAGTCGATTGCCGTCCATCATGACAAAAATAGGTTAAAGTT
This sequence comes from Jordanella pulchra, assembly GCA_034780135.1. Taxonomy (NCBI): domain Eukaryota; kingdom Metazoa; phylum Chordata; class Actinopteri; order Cyprinodontiformes; family Cyprinodontidae; genus Jordanella; species Jordanella pulchra. The sequence goes on along the minus strand of JAUZNJ010034751.1, from coordinate 6,678 downwards.
TATCATCTATAAACACATAACCTTTAATGCAAGAGGACCGGGGCAATGAAACTATATTAAAAAAAAGTTTTAAACATAGAACTGTGTCTGGTACAAAGAAAAACAACAACAAAAACAAAATAAATAGCTGGTTCTACAGGAGACAGGCCTAATGAATAAAATATCTTCCTACCATTCTACTTTTAGAAACTCTAGGAAACACCAGTAAACATGCAGTCTGAGAACCAAGTGCTCTGTTGGGAACAGACTGTATGGACAACCACATCTCAATATATGATGAAACCTGTTATTTATGGTTTTTTATAGAAGAAGCAGAATGAAGATTATGTTTTGGATTTAACACAGAGCACATAAAAAACAAACTGAACTGAAGAAATATGTTCTCTCATTTTTGTTCTTATCACACCTCTTCCTGCAGCACTTTAAAATTGGACTAATACTTCTTTGGCATCTTTTGGATTGATTAGATTGATTAAATTGAGTACTGATTGTAAAAAAAAGGAGCAGCTCAACATTGAAGTAACAATACTTGCTTTACAAACGTCTGAAAGGTGTGCATCCATCCATCCATCTTCTCCCGCTTCATCCATCAGGGTCGCGGTTGAGCCGGTGCCCATCTCCGGCAGACTAAGGGCGTAAGGCGGGGTACACCCAGGACAGGACGCCAGTCTATCGCAGGGAAACACACAGACACACGAACAACCATGCACACACACTCACACCTAGGGACAATTGAGAGATGCCATTTAACCTAACAGTCATGTTTTTGGACTGTGAGAGGAAGCCAGAGTACCTGGAGAGAACCCACGCATGCACAGGGAGAACATGCAAACTTCATGCAGAAAGACCCCAGAAACTTCTTACTGTAAGGCAATAGCGCCAACCACTGCGCACCGTACAGCCCGAAAGGTGTGCAATATCTTTATATACCACCTCGTTATATAACATCTATGTTGTAATTATAGCTGTATTTATTCACAAATGTCTTTATTAGTCAATGTTTTTTATTTATTCACATTCTTATTTACTTTTTTTTTTTCAAAATTACCTAATCTCATCTAAAATAGATGAAGAGGTGAAGGGCCTTAATTCTAATTTTTGAGTTTAAGACTATCATGATAAAAAAATTAATTTGAAAAAAAGTTTGAAACCTTTGTCTTCTAAATGAAGAACTGCATTCTCAACCACATGAAATACAAAACAGATACCCTGAAATGTGTATTATTAATATTAATAAAGGTGAAAGGTCATGTTATCATTATTTTGTAAAATACTTGGTCTACCACAATTAAACAAATTATATTCCTGTAAGAAAAGCCAAAAATGTTTTATGGAGGCTTTAAACATTTTCTATACATAAGCTATCGCACACTTATCCTTTAAATAGTTTAAATATGTTCAGCAACAATCAGGCTAACTTCAAGAATGATTATTCTTGAAACGGAGGACGTCCAAAACATTTACTGAAATAGTCTGAGCAGGGAGAAACAGATAAATGTGCCTTGACTGGCTTAGCAGCTCTCATAGAGGGAACAATATACATAAAGGTAAAAAGAATTAAACATCCCCCCTTTAAAATCTAAACTACACAGTCATCTCACTTCACAAATGTTCTGAATGTCATTTAAAGAAAGGATGATGCAACAGACTGGCAAGCTTGCCCTCACCCGGAGATTTCTGGAACGTCTTATAACTTAAAATATAACCTGAACTCCTTTACAAAGTAAAGAAAGATAAAAAAAAATACAAAAGATAACAGTCAAAGTTCCTCAGGTAGGTTTTCAAAACAATACAGAAGAGATAGAAAAGAACGTTCTCTACAAAACAGACATTAAATACATTTTAAGTTGCTCTCCTCACTTGGAAAAGATAAAGGCAAATAAGTGCAGACATAAATGCTCCAAGTTGTTTTTAAAGCCTTTAAGCATTCCACAGACTTGCTTAACTTTCTAGACAAGTTTTCCTCCTGTTGAAGTTCATGCTCATGGCCAACCTCAATAATTACAGGTTAATTTGTTTTGGCCGTCTTTCGTTGAGAATGGTTTAAAATGGACTCAGGTCTGGAGGCAATTCAGAGATGGTTGGTGATCTGAGCTTACCGTGTGTTGAAGGGGGGGGATAGGGGGTGATTACAGATGATGATGTGACTTAAGGAAGGTTGTGCTTGATTTCGAAGAGTGGTCTATGAGGGACGGCTTGTGGCAAGCGGCTTTGGGTGGGAACCCACTTAAGAAACAAAACCTGAGAAATATAAAGCAGGACTTAACCTTGGGAGACTTGTAAAGCTATAAGAACATCATCCGTGACTAAATTTGCTTTAATGAATAAAAAATACATACCATTTTTTTTAATAGCTGTGCATCTGTTTAAACATAAATGTGTCATAGAAGAGATTTTAATCAGGCTTTGCACACGATTGGCTGGTTTCTGTTTTCTTTTTTTTTTTCCTGTAATGTCCTGAGAAGCTGTAAACATTATTATTACTTCACATAGTTTGTGAGATGACATGTTGCCAATAGATATGTGGGCATATTCAGGCAAACTAAAATAATTTGGAATTCATACAATATAAAAAAAAATAAGATAGAGTTGTTCTTTTCTTCTTGTTACTATTAAAAATATGTATTTTTAACTATTTTATTTAGTTAAATGCAGAAATTCACTAGAAGTCTCACTCTGACTGTTGACAGCACTGTGAACATGGTTATTTTGAGAGGTGGTGGGTGCCCTCGGGGTACGGATTTTCATATGTATTTAGGGGTGGGGATGAGGCGGTTGAAAATGTAGGTGAAAGTGTAGGTGAGACTGCGTGAAATTTCATGCAAATCGTGTGCAAATTGGGCTGTATGAAGGTAAAATTTAGGTTGTCACGTGTATGCACAGTATCTACATCTGAAGATTTTTGAGGGTTGCAAACTGCAGAATGTCTCCCCATCACAAACTTTTACTAAGAAAGCTGTGCACTCTTGTATACGAGGCCCCAGGATCGGTAGGATTTGAAAACCAACTAAAATATCTGATAATTAAATGAGCAATATGACAACATCAAATTATAACTTTGAAGATATCATACAATGCCCATACCCCTTCAACTTCCTATTATTTGACATTTTGGTTAATAGTAACCACAAATATATGTTTTTTTCAGGGATTTTGTGTGATAGACAAAAATAAACAGAGCAAACCTTGAAGGAAAGTTTTTGAAAAAAGAAAATTATCATTTTCAAACACAGTTAATAAATTATGGGATAACCTTTCATTCCTTCTGAAAATCCTTTATAATCTCCTTGGTTCTTAAAGATAAGAATTTCAAACTCTTTACTCTCTTTAAACACTTAAGCCAGTTCTTTTTAGACCTTGTGTTTGTGGGGTGGGTCCCAGATGCAGACTTGAGATTTGAAGAAAATATTAGTCTATTGAATGATTGAAGTATAGCATGAGGCCAGCTGACATAGAAGTGAAAAACGTAACTGGAGAATCTAAATATACACATGCTCAAATACTGGGTGTGAGGGACCAGACTCAAAAAAGGACAAATAGTGTTCAACGTAGGAAAAATTTCAATTTAACTCTTTCAAAAATTAATGTGAAACATAATGCAATTTAATGCAAGGAAAAATCTAAGAAAAAAATAACAAATTTGGGCCCAATTTAACTGAGGTCAACTGAACTCTAACTGAACACAAACAAACTGACCTCCTCACAAAGCACAAAAAGGCTGCTTAAATAGGGGTGGAATAATCTAAATCTCACACATGAGGGAGGCACAACAGAAAAAAGAACAAAAAAATACAAAATAAACCAAGTTCTTACAAAACAAATAAAGCAAAACTAACTTTTACTTCGTAGAAACAATAAGGGAATATTTAAGTGACGAAATTAATTAATTAAAAACTTGAAACAAGTCTACCCCTATAGTCTTTCAAAAGCAATTGGTATGTTCCAGGTTTCCTCCTCCAGGTGATTTGAATCAGCAGCACCTCAAACAAAAAACAAGTGTAAATAAACCATTCAAACATAGTAACCGAAGTCTGCACCCATTAGAAAATATATGTCTAAATGAAACTTAAACATATAAACTGTAATATAAAGAATAAAATACTAACACAATGTGGTGGTGGGAGAAGAATCCATCACACTGGGAGATGAGGAGAAAGGGCACATGGAGCAAGTGAGAGCAGTTAGGGGAGAATTAGAAACAGCTGAGAAGAATTAATGAAGAAAGCTATAAATGAGAAAGATAAATAAAAAGGACTAGACAAAAAGAACAAATAGAAGGAAAAAATCTACCAGGATAATAACATAAAACGAAGACAGGAATGAGCTAAGGACCTAGAATCTACAAATCTACAACTAATGGAAACACCAGAGGAGTGTTTTTCAGCTCTGGTCCTCAAGGCATGCTACCCTTCACTTTTTCTCTGCTTCAATACACCTGATTCAGATTATTGCAGTTTAGCAAGTCTGTTAATCTGCTGTCAATTTAAATTAAAGTTGGGAATCACCCAAGACATGCAGAGCAGTGTACCTTGAGGGCCAGGGTTGGAAAAAAACTGACCAAGAGACCATAAACAGGGAAGAAAAAGAAATATATAAAGAAACTCAATAACCTTACACCCAGGGATCAGGAACCGAGAGAGAAACACACTAAGCAATCAAAACGGTAGTAACCATCAATACACAAGTAAAAAAACAAGCCTTAGAAAGTCAAGAAAGGATCAGTGCCAAGTCAAGATTTTACTACTGTAGGTATAAAGAAAAACCTATACCAATTACTTTCGGCCCTTAGGAGCCAAATCGCCTCTCAGAGGGGTGAAGCACAAACTCTTCTGAGAGCTGGGGATCATGGGAGGTGAAAAATACCTGTGCTTTTTCAGGACTCAACCATCATAGATGTTACACAGAAGAAATCCTGCATCCTAATTAGTTCACTGACTGCTTTTATAATGTCTGACATTAATCTTTTATTCTGTACTGTAAGGTTACAATGCAAAAAAAAAAAAAAAAAAAAAAGAAACAATGCGATACGCTGTGATGAATTCAATAAAACACTAACCCACCAGTGAATTGTCCATACTGTAAATATTATATGTGTATAAATATTTACCAAGTACACTCTATTTATTTGCCTTTTAAATAAAAACATGCTTTCTTAACTATGATTTTACAATGCTTCCTTATCATCTTTGTAACTGTTCATTAAACATTTACAGTTAAAACACAGACAGATTAGGCTGATCCAAACACAGAAAAAGGCTCCCGTCATACAGTTGGGTAACACCAGTCCTTCCTCTCTCCACCTATTGAGTGGGCTACCAAGAGGCGCCTGGGCTGTGGGATCAGGTAGCTTTTCTTCCTTAAACCCAAGCAATGCGATCCTGTTCCCTGGCCCTTCCTTCCTCATCCTTCCTACTACTGATCAGCATGCATCCTGATTCACACTGTGGGCCTGCCAGGGAACTGTGAGGAAGAAGAATACTTTATAATCTACGAGCGTCACAGTGACTTTGAGGAGCCCAGTTGTCACCTCCCATTTCTGCACACCTCACCCTCTTCCCCACGGTCATAATCCTGAAGCTGTCAGTGAGCCGAGAGTTATTCTCTGGGCAGGGAGAGGGCATTTTGTCATAGAGATGAAAAGTGTTAGAAAAGAATGTAGGCAACTGAGGCCTATAAAGTTGTTTTATTGCATTCCAGAGAGCTGTTTCTATGGAGCACATGTTTTTAATTAATGATAGCCCCACCTGAGACTGGCACGGTTTAGGGCCAGGTACGTCTCAAACAGAGTGAATCCACCCGGGAGCTGGACAAACAAAGAAATAGAGCTAGCAAAAGCGAGTTTTGCAAAATTCAAAGAGTTAAAAAGGGATTTGAATTCGTTGCTGTTTTTTCTGTCAAAACAGTGTTTTTAAAATGACTTATCATAAAGTCAATACAAACAGAAAAATTTAAGGTAGTCTAAAACAAAAATCAGAGATTAACATATTCCAGGTTAAATTACTTGGTTAGCAAAAAAACAAAACAACAAAAAAACAAGCAAACTAAAAACACACATTTGTTTATTTTCCCACAACATCTTAAAAATGAAATCGTTGCAAATCTTGCTGAAATGATTTATTCGAGTGCTCTAAACTGAGTTTTTTCTTTGTTCTCATTGTTCTAGTGGACACTACCCTGTTATAATAAATTGATATCTTAGGACAGAGCATTGCAAAATACAACTGAGCTGATACTTGTCAGTGAGATTATAAAAAATACATTGAATTCAGGTGGGGAGAGCTAACATCAAAGAGTCGGACCAAACGTCAAGAGGATCAAGTGCATGAAATATTGATGAGACACTTAAAAACTAAGATTAAAAACAAACGGAGGAAAACAAAAGAGAATCTTTTATAACTCATCTTGAAAAAAAACACACAAGGGCTTCACTTTCATAACTCTTGAAATATAGATTGGGGGATTTATAACCCGTGATGACCACCATGTGGCTCCATGTCTGACGAAGTCTGCTGTGATGGTCCTTGATATTAGGCCATGTTTTATGAATTGACAGCACAGGGAAGTGGGAAGGGTTCTCTGCCCACGGCAGATTTATTAATGGCTCAACATTTAATTTTAAACCTTTGACCTGTAACTTTGTAAAACGTTTTGATTTATATATATATATATATATATATG
>JAUZNJ010034750.1:0-12558 GCA_034780135.1 Jordanella pulchra | reverse complement strand
CTGAGAATGTTTTCCTTGATTTCTTCTTCTGTAATTGGGCGTGTCATTGTTTCTGCCTCCTCTACTTTTAGCCTGGCTAAGTTAATTGAATTAAGGAAAGATGCACATTAGGGTTTAAACCCCTTTGATACCACCTTCAATTCAATCAGTGCCTTTTCTACAGATTATATGAAGTTAAAATAAATGGAATTATACAACTACTACTATCAGAAACATTGTTTTGACAGATTCTATCTCTTAAAGATTTTATGTAGGAGAACTGGATATGGTAGGGCTGTGATGACGTCCATCGGGGATATTATTAGGTTTAAATCCTATGGTTTAGCCTGCCTGACCAGGCCTGGCTGGGTTCCTTTGATCTATCCTCTTCATCTTGACAGGAAAAATCTGCTGCCTCATGACTGGAAATTATGCCCTGCATAAAACATAAAATATCAACCAATAATCAGAGGATTTACGGTACCCAGGAAACACAAAAAGATTCTTAATTAATGTGGGGAAATACGTTATTAGATTAGTTCCCAAATACTTCATGGTTGCTGTAAACTGTCCAATAAAATAGGAAAAAGAGCTTTAAGGCATAAAAAAAACACTAAAGATCAATCTGTATATCTAACATTTTTTATTTTGTTTGATATATTTATCTAAAAAAATCCTGGGTGTGGTTATCATGTCAAAAAGGAGAAAAATTGGTTATTCACAATAATATTCATAAATATTTCACTGAAATTAAGTCAGGGTTTCATTGAGCTTATCGTTATCCTGCTACATACTTAAAAATAAAAAGAAATATATTGCTCTCGTGAATTCCCAGCTCTTTCTACAACATTCAGTTGGGTTGAGCTTTACAATTTAACACCCAGAGAGTCTTTAGTTGTTCCGCTATTTCTTTTCTGTATCTCATTTGCTTATTGCAACCATTCCTCAGCATGATGCTACCACCACCCTTGGCCGTTTGTACAATGTTCTTAGGTTTGGATGTGTGCAACTTGTCTATTTATGAATTGACATTATTTAGGATGTTTTTTTTTCAGAGCCTGACATTTACTTGTTCAAAACCTTCTCTCCCAAAGGGCTTTATGAACATCTAATACACCAAGAGGCAGAGATGGGGAGTTACAGGTCATCTCTATGCTTTGCTCATGTTTTTCATGTCATTTGGTTTGTGGCAAAAGTTATAGTCTTTTTATCCCTCTGATGTAATCAAATGTATTTTTTTTTTACCACTTTTACATTATTGTCAGGTAATCAGTCTCTAAGGTCGGTGCACCTACCTAGTGGCTCTATAGTCTGAAGATGGGCGTGTGGCCTGAAACGTCCCAGTTTGGTGACTAAACCATTTGTTTAGATATAACTATTGTGCGGATCCAGCTTTTTCATTTTGTTCTGCCCAGCCATTGAACCAGGTGGGTCCAACGTGCACAATGAATTAAATTGTGCAGGTTGGACTGACCTGGTTCGGTTAAATTTTTATATGCAATGTGACTGTTCTACCATCAATCAGCTGTATTATCATCTGGATAATATATAGAAACTTCACGATTTGAAGCAGCAGCTTTTTAATGACCTATACTCCCTGTTTCGTGTGAAATGTTTTAGTCTGTGTTACAGAGAGCTTCTTATATTTCATGACCTATATAAAAATGTTTTTTTTCCCCCGACATTTTGTGTTAAAACTAAAATCGTCCTGACTGAGCCTGACAAGCTTTAGCTAAAATACTGTTATTTCTTTTGATAACAATATTATTTCAAATAATACCTTAGTTCTATATCTTTTTTTTTGCTTGCCTCAGGACTATGGATCAAATTTAGCTTTTCTTCTCAATACCAACCGGTTTTCATTGAGGCATATTCACATGTTGATTGACCTCTGTTATCATAAATAGTAAATACATATTTTGAAAGAGAAGAAACATGCTGGTAGCCAAATGTGTAAAAGTGAGTCTATTAGACTTAAAAACAGAGTGCAAACTTTAGGGCTTTGTGGTGGGAGCAATATGCTGCTGAGGGTGTTACAAGTACATTGAATAATTATATAATTAGCTCATAAAAAAGTAGGACTGTTTCTTATTTCCTCAGCTTCACCTCATATCCCCTGGTTGAAAATTCAACACAGTCGGACTTTTCAACAGGACTCGATCTTAAACCCATTTAATATTTATAGACTACACTCAATAGCTGGGTCTGAGCCAAGAAAGCAAACAATCAGAATGATGCCAGGAGTCTTTTGATGGATGCTAACAGCATGTCGTGCATGTGCAATTTACATTTAGTTCACATTCAAGCCTGTTTGTTTAATTCCGACCATTTGTGGATTAGAAAAAAATACACAATCAACTCAAACTTAATAAAAAAAAGACATTTGAAGTTGATTATTGTATAATCGATTTAATCTTGGAAGACATCATTTAAATACATCATTAAACATGTAAAATGTAAAAATGATCAGTGAATGTGGCTTAACTTTCATATAGTTTGAAGAGTTGCTGGATTAATTAGACAAAAGTTGTAATTTACTAGAACTTTTAAATAATTCAGTCCAACCTCTAAAATAAACTTAAGATATTACATAGATATTATGAGGCCTGCAAGCCTTTCTATGGCCACCCGGTGAAGCTCATATCCATCTACATATATTTATTTTGTGATCCTCAGGTGTATAATGTATACCTGCTTACTATTGAGAAGCCTTGTCAGGACTGTTATTATCTGTCAAAGTTTGTTTCTGAGGTGCCGACGAGAGTGCAGCGACATCTCATCATCGCCCGTCTGCTGTTTCACTGCAGCACAAATTCAAAGTGACGTCTTGTCTTATTGCACAGTCACCCGAGGCTCATAGTGCTAATCCGGAAACATATTTATGTGGGTTTCATCTAGCAAATGCAAGAACAAGTTAGCACCTTAAAAATGTTGTTAAGGCTGCAGAATTTGTTGAATATACGATCCTACTGTAATATGTGAAATCAGGTGTCTGACTGCCAGCTTCTTCTTAATTTCATGGATCATTTGCTGTTACACACGGCTTTGTCAAATTTATTAGTTTGCATTTATGCTGCCCAGTAATTATTGTCAAATGTGACATTTAACCGATCAAACCAAGCCAAGCTTTCTTGGCTTATTCTGATTGATTTCTTGAGTTGTTTTTTCTTTAATTGCCTGGAAAATTAGATTTTATTTCTAGATTGGAAGATGTTTGTGGGTCAGGATCACACTACAGTCGAGTTCATTTTAATCCCTGTACTGTGTTTCTCATCCTCTTGAGTGGAGGCACTCAATGCATTTCCATACCAAGACATTTCCATTAGATTCCATTGATGGTGGATGTTTTGCAGTATAATTACTGCTCAGACCTTTTAGTGACTCAGCAAGGACCTATGCTGGCTGAACAGGTGAAGGCAACATGTTTAATTAAGAAGGAACCCATTATAGACATTTTTATATAAAAAAGAGCAGTTAATATGATTTTCAGATTATTATGATGATTATTATGCCGTTTTTAATTGAATAATAGCATGTTGATCTTGTATCATCTTGTTTATGGTTTCTGTAAAGTTAAATTTACATACAGTAGCAAATGATAATCCTACAAGAGCATTTCATTTCATTTCAATTCAATTCAATAATACTTTATGAATCACCAAAGGGAAATTCAGTTTCGTTCAAGTCATTATACATGGTGTCCGAGGCCTTGCCGCCACAAAGGGGCTGCCCTTCACAGTTCGTTTTCACTTTTATACTGCAGCATTTACACACCATACATATAACTTGATCAGAATGCTTCACTGCACTGAGCTCAATGCTGTGAGGCTGTTATGATGACAAAATTGCAACATTATTATTCAGCTTTGTTGTACTTTCAGAAGTTTACACAGGTTTCCTTGACATATGGTTGAATTTTTCACATGCTGCATGACTTCAGTCAGACGTTTTTTTGGTTTTCTCCTTGAATCATTTCACAACGGTTTACTGGACCAATTCCTCCTGACAGAACTGGTGGAACTGAGACAAGTTTGTAAACATCTTTTTTCCACACACACCTTTTCAGGTCTGTCCCCAAATCTTGAAATATAGGATTTGTCATGGTTGCCCCAAAACATTTTAACTAAACTGGTTATGATAACTAATGTTAGGGTTGGTCTCATTTTAGTAAAACTATATTTGTTCCTAAGATTTAGCTTTCTGGGTGATATGTTGAGATCTTGCTTCAAAGTTTACGTCATATTCCTTATTTATAATAAATTAAATGCAATTCAGTTGATTTATATGACACAGAAAAGCGCAAATGCAGTTTCCAAAGACAATTCACTCAAATCATCCTGACAGATTTGTGAAACATTTTCCACTGATTACATCAGGTCATTGACTTTGCAAGATTTGTTCCTCCTGGATGAGCATGTAGCAACAGTAGAACAGTCTTTGACTCTGCAACAATCCCTCACACCAAGCATACATGCAGTGACATTGGAGAGGTCGTAATATGAAGAACCCTCCAGCAGAAGCCTCAGTGTGAGCAGACTTCTGCTGAGGCGTATTCAAGGAGAGAGAAGCAGATACAAAAGGAACTCGGAAGCACTGATCAATGAATATTTTCTATGTTAGTAAAGGTAACGGTAAACTAGCTCCATAGGTGGCTCTGTCAAGGAAAGAAACAGTTAAGCTCTGAGACACTTTTTAAAAAAAGTCAAACTGCTTAAATAGAGCACATAGTCATAGTGGAAGCTGAGGCTATAGCTATGTCTAGGAAAAATATAGGATTTAATACAAAATAACAGGCCTAACTCAATCATCTATAATGGAAGTAGTTGATGGCAGCAGCCAAGTGATACCAACCTCCAGGATGGAGTCACAACTAAGCAGAGTGCAGGGCAAGATGAAGCTTCTATGACAATATGACAGATAGAACTTAAATTTAAAAATAATACAAAACTAGAGAATTAAAGTAGAATAAAGCAGTATGATAAAAGTGGCCCTTATGTCCTCCAGCAGTCTAAGCCTGTAGCAGCATAACCATAGAGATGGACCAGGATAACTTGAGCCACTCTAACCATAAGCTTTAACAAATGGAAAAGTTTTAAGCCTAATCTTAAAAGTAGACAGTGTGTCTGCCTCACAGACTAGAAGTGGTAGTTGGTTCCACTGGAGAGAAGACTGATAACTGAAAGATCTGCCTCCCATTCTACTTTTAGAAATAAACAGCTTGTAATTCAAAGCTGGGATGGTGTTCAAAGGCCTGCAAACTGCCCCCCTTTTCAATAATGGTTTAGTAAAAGTCATTTGGACTTGCATTTTAATTTCAGATTATTTAAAACTGAAGCCTGTGTTTAAGTTCTCTAAAACACGCGTAAACTGTGATTTGAACTTTTAAGTTTCTTTCAGAAATTGGTTTCTTTCTCACTGAATTGGTTGCTCAGCCCTTGTCGGTGCTGTACATGTCTCATTGAGGATAATGACACTCTCTTATCAGCTTCCGCCAGAATCAGAGCTGTTGCCTTTAATTTCCTCAACTATTTTTTATCATCTGGGCTTTTACAAGGATAGTCATTATAGTGTATCTAAACTCCTGATTTTGAGGATAACTTTTTACAAATTAACTGAACCTCTCGCTCATTAATCTGCCATTTGGAAAATAGAAAAAAAGGGGTATTCCCTGGTGATGTAAGACAATGAATTAAAACATGCAGCATACATGAAATCCAATTTGATCCAAATCCAATTCATATTACTCCAGTCCAATTAAATCCAATCGTTTTTAAAGTCAGATCTAATTTCACTCAATCTAATTCAATACTGCAATATAGCAGAAATAAATCTGGTTGATCAATTTAACACATAAGGGTGTTTATATTAGGAGGCCCATCCAGCTTAGCAGAGGCAGGTCAAGGACAAGTAGGTCTCGACTATTTATTGTCTCAGCAAGTCACGAGCAAGTCATAATGAGCTGTTCCTGAAACTTTGATGAATTGATTAAACCACTGACACTGGTCATGGCATCAAGTCATTTCAAGTAAAGATGCTAAGGTCTAAGCCAAGTCACAAATCTTTTCTTACAGTCAAGTCTGAGGCTATAGGTTTTTGGCTCAAGTCTAATTCAAGTCAAGTCCCCAAATAAAATCCACACCTCTGGATTTCACTTACATGAGGGCAGCTTATATCCCAACAGGGACTTTGAACATTTTGGGCCATTGGTCCAAGACAATACTCTCCAACTGTATGCCCATGGTAGGCCTTTTATTAAGTATTTCTAGTCTGTCATGCATGATCCTCATTTGCAGAGTAATGTGTTTTTATAGCCTGATTGTCCTACTCAAATTTAATCTAAAACAAAGGTGTTTAAAGTTATAATTGCTTGTTGAAAAACAGATCTCCAGAAAAGTCTGCTGATAACTGTGAAGTTTTGACCTAACCTTTGATAACACAACCATGACTGCATTAAAAAAACTTGCAATGCTCCTTTTTTTCTCCCCCCATATTTCTGTTGTCTCCTTAGGAGAGAGTCAAGTCAACTTGGAGTCAACTGTTTCATCCTACATACAAAAAGTCCCATCATCTTCAGAGGCCTCTGCTGATTCTTCTGAAGCATTTTAAAGATGGAGGACGGCTACCAAAACCGGACTGCTTTTATAAAAGGTGCAAAAGACATTGCGAAAGAAGTCAAGCGGCAAGCTAGCAAGAAGGTTGGTCGATCAGTGGATCGGGTGAGCGATGAGTACAGCAAGCGCTCCTATAGCCGCTTTGAAGAAGACGATGATGATGACTACCCAGTGCAGGGCAGCCAGGATGGAGGCTACTACCGTGGTGACAGCCGGGCGGCCAACGATGATGAGGGTGGACACAGCGACTCCACAGAGGGCCATGACGAGGATGACGAGATCTATGAGGGCGAATACCAAGGAATTCCCAGAGCTGAGTCTGGGAAAGGGGACTTGGCTGGAGGTCCCGGATCAATAACAGCCGGAGCTCAACAGTTTAGAGATATTGGGGCATCTGAGGCTGAAAGGCGGAAGGACCAGGAGGAGCTGGCTCAGCAGTATGAGACCATTTTGCAGGAATGTGGCCACGGAAAGTTCCAGTGGACTCTGTACTTCGTTCTAGGGCTGGCACTTATGGCTGATGGTGTGGAAATCTTTGTGGTGGGATTTGTCCTCCCAAGTGCAGAGAAGGATATGTGTCTCTCTGAACCCAGCAAAAGCATGCTTGGTAAGACTCTAGTAGTGATCATCTCTGATAGGTTAACTTGTATGTCAGAGGCATAGGTGCATGTTCAAGTCCTATTTAAAACACCTCAATGAGTCACTGTTGCTCTGGGCGACATGTTCCCTCATCACATTAATCACACGTATGCTTATTATTTTGAGTCAGTTCTACATACGCCAATATAGCTTGTGGGGATTTTTAACGCTACCTGCAGCACAGTTTAGATTGTTTTTTTTTTTTTATTTAAATTTATGATTGTTCAGAAATTTACATACAGAGGAGAAAAATGGCATACATACAGACTTATCTATGTCAATGTCTGATGAAACTCACATAAATAGAGTCTAGAGAAGAAAATGAGAATGGTATAAAAGGTGCTGATTTGAAATATCGAGCTAAAGGTTTTTTTTCTGAAAAGCTCATTGAGGAAAAAATATTTGCTTAAGCCAAATTATAGCATTTGGGATTGAAAAAAATAAAATAAATAATTATTGTACTTGGAGCCAATTACTATATAGAACAACCATAATCTAAGAAATATTTTGTGCAAACAGATAATTTTCTATAAGGTTTTGTTGAGAAAAGGAGTTGACTTCCTTGGTATCTAGACATACAGCTATGAAAAAAAAAATAGAGATTGACTTTGTTTTCTTTTACTTTTGTTGTTATTTATTGTATTCGTCAGGTAATATGCATTTAAAAGGAAAACTGATGGATGATTAAATTCTTGTTTTAATGACTGTTCTGATTTCAAATACAGAAAGTGATTTTATTTTATTTCAATACCATTATCTCAATAAATTAACTAATCCTTCAATTCTTCTCAACTCAGATCTAAATTTCCAGAACTTACAAAGCATTTACCCAACTAGTTACGTTTTGGAGCTCAGAAGATACTCTTGTTGAAACTTAAAGAGAACCAACCGGTTATTTTCCCAAACTTAAAGGATATCTTTTAAAAATTTTGCTTTAATTTGTTTTAACCTACGGTACTGTAACAGAATAGTAAGTAACAGTAAGCAGAGTGATGCTTATCTACCTCCATTTCCTGATATTGACATCACTTACTGGTTATATACCTGAATGTACAAAACACTTTCCAGAAACCTGAAGTGATTTTATAAGATGGTTGTGAAACATGCCATCTTATAGTTTCTTTACTGAATTTGCATAAACACTTTTAGAAACTTACCAGATACTTTTGGAATTTCACTCTCAACCTCATTGAACTACATTGATAAACTTATGGAACAAATATTTTGTTTTATAGGATCTTTCAAGAACTTCTGAGGTTTTACAACAGAACATAAGGGTCTACTTTACTAAAAGTTCATTCAGAATTATTGGCTATTCTTCAGGACTTACATAATGCTTCATGAAAGTGCTTTCCAAAAGCTACTCGTTGCATTTTTACCAAACCAATGTTGACAGTTTCTGTATTTAAACTCAACAATAGCCTATAAAGAGAGAGAAAAAAAACAACTTTCACAACCTCATCAACAAGTCATAAGACAGACTTTTGTTCATGTAGAGACATCTAGTCTACAAGCCTGAATAACATGATGCTGGTCATAAACCACAAAAACATAAGCAAAGGTTATTATCTCCAAGGCCAAATCTACCATCTAAGATAAGTTATTTTCTGCAGTCCACAATGTATTTTGGAAAAGAAGTCTATAAACATTAAATGTTGAAAACTGACCCATTTTGTTTGCTTTCCTGGCAGGTCTCATTGTTTACTTCGGTATGATGGTTGGGGCTTTCCTCTGGGGGGCTATGGCAGACCGGATCGGCCGTCGGCAGTCTCTTATCATCTCTCTGTCCATCAACAGTATCTTCTCCTTTTTCTCCTCCTTCGTTCAGGGTTACAGCACTTTTCTGTTTTGTCGCCTCCTCTCAGGTGTTGGGTAATTGCACCTTTTGCTCTTTTTTTATTCTTCTGTCTAATACTGGTTTAGCATGTAAACTATTAATGCAGCGTTTTTCTCTGAATACTACACTTCAGCAGGATTATCAATGTTTTTCCAATCACTTGTAAATGTTTTTAATGTTGGGGTTACCAATTCATAGCATAAAGTCAACATACAGTTCGCTTACAATGCTCTTACATTGTTAAAAAAGACAATTACTGTCTCTTTGGGTTTTATTACCTTTATTCCTGTTTTTTTTACTTTATTGAACTGTTAAATTGAAAAATGCAACATCATTTTCAGTGAGTTAAAAGCAATCACCCACCCACTGAACACATAGTGAGAAACAGATCTGTGGAAGAAGCTTGAATCATCTCTTTTTTTTTTAATCTTCTGCATCCAAAGAGCCAGGCTTTCTCATTTTTCAAAGTCATTTTATTTACCTCCGCCAAGGAGGTTATGTTTTCATCAGCGTTTGTTTGTTTGTTTGTAGAGATAACCATCAGGATGGTCATCCGGATCATGACCAAAATGTAATCATTTTTCAATGGTTATAATACGCCCCTTCTGTGAAAATTTGAGCAAAATCTGCCCGACACTTTTCAAGTTATTTTGAAATCAGACGAACAAACAAACGAGCTGCTTGGCAGAGGTCTTCGCTCTCCGAGTGCTTTTCTAGTTAATAATGATTTTCTGCCAATGGTCAGATGTTTCCTATTTACTTCTGCCTTATTATTAGTTGCATATTTTACACCACAGAAAAAAAAGGATGTGCTAGCTCCCCACTACAGCCAGAGGTGGGTAATAACTAGTCACATTTACTCAGTTACATTTACTTAATGCATCATACTTTTCATTTTTATTTGAGTAATAATATGATAAATTATCACTAATCTAACTTTTATTTTTTGGAGTATTCACTATTGCAAATGCTACCATGTCTGATTTATAGGTGATTAAACAAAGAAAAAATGAAATTTTTTTACTCTCGCCAGATTTTTTTTCCAAAATAAACACTGCAAAATTCCATGAAAACCCATTTGAAACTCTGGATGAGGCCTTAGGCTTTGAAGAACCACATCTTGACTAAAACTCCAGCAAGTTTGGACTAAATAAGTTAAAGCATGTTTGTCCCACAAAGGTTTTAGTGGGTAGTGTGCTAGGCGGAAATGTGATTTTGGCACAGTGCCAAGTGCAGTTTTACCCTCATAAAAGGGAGTCCGGCTAGATAAATGTGTAGAAAAACGTTAGAGAAAAAGCAAGACGAAAGAGGATCCATGCGGAGTGAACTGCAAGGCAGCAGCACGTAAAGTGAACTGTATACAATGCAGCAGCGCTGGCAGTTTTTACGCACAAGGCATACTTCTGTAACGCATGCCGATTACATCACCGGAAATGGTCGCACAAGAACCCTCGACCCATCACTGGCAAGGTACGAGCCTCTAGTTTTGATTGATGCCAGCCATTAGGGGGTGTGACCAAAACCCGTGGCGTGCTGTTGCATAACTTCGGCAGAGTCCGCATATCAGGTGAAATGTAAAATCTAAATTTATTTTTTTAAATAGCTGTAAAACAGAAAATATTTGTGCAAAAATAATTTTGAAACATGTTTTAGAAAATTTAAGGCCCATTCTTGAAAGCCATGTGGATGAAAAAAACGTGATTTATTTTTGGCCAAATCTATAAACAGGTAAACACCTGCAGGTGCTTTCTGGGCCCGGTACCAGGCCCGTCGGGTTTAAGGGGTTAATGTTCTTTTCTATCTACTTGGAGGTTGTGTGAAAATACAGTAAACAGTAAACTGTAATTTGACCTATTCTTTACGTGCTGTAATTATTCATTTTAAAACTTAGTTTTATAATTTAAAACATGTATTTTGAAGTGTTCATCCTATATTATATAATAATATGCATAATGTTTTCCTTTCTATCTTATTCTTTAAAACACCAGAATTTACCTATTATTTAACCTTTTGTCAGATTTTACATCATTTTGTAAAATATTAAATAAGTTGTTATGATCATGGATAGTAAGTTGATCAGTTACTCAGTACTTGAGTAGCCTTTTATTGAATACATTGTTTACTCTTACTTGAGAAATTTCTTTAAAAGTTATTTTCTGATTTTACTTGAGTAGAAATATGATAAAGTTGTGCTACTCTTACTCAAGTACAATGATCTGATTTGCAAGCATAAACTGAAATACAAAAAAATATCTTATTATTTATTACTTGTCACAATAAACAATATATTTAGTTCTTTGGGTTTTGCTTTTAATGACAAATCCAAAAGGTTTTAGACAGATCATTCATGTAAAGATTGAACGTTTTCTTTCTTTCGTGATTTTATTTAATTGTTTAAGGATTCTAAAAAATAAAACAAACTTCACACAAATACATCAGAAAAACTCTATTGTTGCAAAAGCTTCTAATAACACAACACTTAAAGACTAATTACAGAAATGGTTCTTTAGTCAGCTTTTCAACAGGAGCAGACTTTTCACTAGTTCATCCCTTGAGTTTAGAAGCCTGTTTATCATAACATATGTCTGAAGATAGATCAGCTGAAAACATTATTCAGACGCTCAGAGCGTCTGAATAATGTTTGCTCTGGATTTTAACCTTATAATCACAAGGGAGTCTGTATCCTTCGCGGCACGATTCAAGATTTTCTGCATCCATACAAAACAGCAAGATCTCTTATTACTCCATCTATAATCTGTGTTGATGTATCTTGGGTAATTTTTAATTGAATAAACAAACTGATTAATGTTGACCTTTGGGCTCCGACTTTTACAGAATCGGTGGCTCAATTCCCATCGTCTTCTCCTACTATTCTGAATTTCTGTCTCAAGAGAAGCGTGGCGAGCACCTCAGCTGGCTCTGCATGTTCTGGATGATTGGAGGAATTTATGCGTCTGCCATGGCCTGGGCTATCATACCACACTATGGTGAGCATGAACGTCCGAATGATCAAGACAGGAATAAGGATAAGGACCTACATGTTGTCCTAGGCACTGGTGAAAATCTAAATTAAATCTTGAATCTATAAATTAATCTTTTTTAAATCAATTATTCTAAATTAATCTTAATAAAAACTAGAGATGCAACAAAGGAGAATATAGATGAATATAATATGATGTTTTGTGAGTCTAGTTTTAACTTCCTTCTAAGGATCTGAACTCTTTTCATTCATTTTGTGCCGCCTGTCTCCTGCTTTAGTTCAGTTGGTCTCTCGTTTCAACCAGTCACACAGTCTCAGTCAAATGTATTTTGTCTGTAAATATAGAAACTCACAAAATCTGATTTGTAGGGGGTTTGTTTGAACCTTAACCAGTCTTGCAGTGTATTTTATTCAGTATAAATTAAATTACCCTTTATGTCTTAAAAGAAAGATTTGTTATTCTCCATTCACATTATCCTTCTTGCTGCACTAAATGTTCATTATCATAGTTT
>JAUZNJ010034749.1:0-11173 GCA_034780135.1 Jordanella pulchra | reverse complement strand
CACATTCACATGAAGACAAGATTAGGCCTAAACCCAAAACTACTTCCATAAAACCAGGTATATGGGGGGTGTACACACAAACTAGGTCCCACAGTGGACATATTTCTAAACCCTGCAAATGTGTTTACATGCATACAGCCTCTCCGAACTTGCATCATCAGCCCGCCTCTAGACAAACACGCATGCCCTACACAGAAAATGAGAACAACAATGGCGCCGTACAATTCCCCTTTTGGCTTGCTTCCATCTCTGCTTTAGAATGTTGGCAAAGGGATGTGGGACGACTAAAGGAATCAAACGGAGCGCAAAAGAAAAAACTAATACAAGAAAAACAGTGAGAAACATTAAAGTATTAGTACAAAAACATTGAAATATACTAAAGAAAAATACAAAACCTTCATCCATTCACACTGAAATCAACAATTCATTCAATAAAGGGCAGTTGGAAGAAACTATTCCAGATGGAGAACATACATTAAAGCGCACAGATTCAATTTAAATCCAATTCCAGTGATCGATCAAGACAATAAATACTCTCAAAAACAGATTTATTACATTATAAAATGTCCAAATCATAAAAGGTAAGCTGGACATAAATGATTCATCAAAACAACCCACAACTAGTCCACCCACGCACCACTATATCAGCATTTTCTAGCCATTGAGTTGGGAGAATCTTTGGTACAACAGTCCTGTTAGGCTCTAGCTTAACAGACATACAATACGAAGAAAAGTGCAAAAAACGACTTCCACTGGTATTGCATATTGATTTACTGCTTCACTGCAAAAGAAACACAACATTCCAGTTTGAGCATGATCTCTCACATTCTTGCTAAGACTTGTCAGGACATTCGGTGTGTCAAATAAGTATACCCCTATAACCAGGTAAAATGACCATTATGTTTTCAGTAAATAAAATCTACACCAACAGGATTTTCAGCAGGTTTCTACATCTATAAGTTTAAGTCCAATTTGCTAATTTGTAATGTTGTTGGATTTCATTTTTAAACCCAAAGCAGAAATTACTACACAGAGGCATTTGAGGATTGTTTATACAGAGAAAGCCGGAGAAAGTAAACATGTTTCAAATATGCCTACAGGAGGATATTGATAAAAATGTTTATGAGTGAAAGTGAATTAATCTCAGTCATGTAATTCAAAAAGTAAAGTTTGTTTATAGATGGATATGTCATGATCTGGGCTCCTCTGTCTTCTTTTGTACAATTTTGTTTCCTGTGCGCCGTGTCCCTCGTCCACCACCAGATGGTGCCAGGTCCTAGATGGAGTGTGTTGCGGCTTGCAGCGGCACAGGTGTTCTCCATCTAGTCTCATCAACCGGTGTACTTAAGGAGCAGCTGTCAGTTCCTCGGCACCGAGTGTTTGCCAGCTTTTGGTATCACTGAGCCTCCTGAGCCTAGCCTCTGTGTTTTCTCCACGTTGCCCTGAATCTCCTAGTAATCTGGTTCTCTGTTTTTCCCTGTTGCCTTCAGGTGATCCTCTGGAAGACCTGGACTCACCGTTCAGAACCTGGCTACCTTCCTGTTCTCAGATCCCTCCTCGTGATGCCGTGGATCTTACCCACTGGTTGCCCGAGCTCCCAGATCAAACTTTTTCGCTGTTCGATAGAAACTCCTGTTTCCCACGACTGGCAGCAAAACCGCTCCTCTGAGTCTCCGTCGAACCTGAGCTGACCTGTCCGTTTCGCACTGCATTTGGACCCTACTGTCTTGTAAAGAGAAAGAAGAAGAATAGAAGTAGTTGGAGGAGGATGGCGCCCCCTAGAGTGGTGGCTGAAATATGTCTATATCCACCGGTGCAATGTTGTTTTAAGTTATAGCTTAAACAGACCTATTCACTTGCAGTTTTAATTGTGTTTGTTATCCAGTGGACACAATGCGTTGTGAAACCTAACATTTCCAGAAGTACCGGAACACTGAAATAGTTTTTCACACATTTTTAATGGAAACGCAGCTAAAGATTATCAGACATCTGTCAGGTCAGCTCTGTATTGGCCTTATAGTTTTGAAATTACTCCAAATATGAAAGTATATTGGTGGATTTCGATGGGTTAGAGTTATCTATCCGTCCATTCATCCATCTTCTCCTACTTCATCCGATAGGGTCGCAATGGGACTGGTGCCTATCTCCTGCTGTTTTGGGGCAAAAGATGGGGTACACCCTAAACATGCTGCCAGTCCAACAAAGAAAACACAATCAAACAGTAACAACTTCACATAGGAAATTAACCTAACAGTAATGTTTTTGGAGAGCATGCCAACTCCATGCAGAAAGACCTTAGATCAAGAATCAAACCCAGGACCTTCCGGCTGCAAGGCAACAGTTCTACAAATTGCATCACCTTGCAGCCCCAATTAAGTCATATTAACCAAGATTAAAAAAGGATAACTGGAAATATCTCTCTGTTTATTGAATCATTCTATCTTTTTTTTAATCACGATATATATATAATATAATTTTAGATTTTACAGAGACATTAATGCATCAAAAAGAAGGTTGTTGCACTCTGGAAATCACTCTACAGTCAAGAGCACCAGCTTTTTGTGCGTGCTTTATTAATAGATGCATCTTTACAGGGTTCCCTTTGACCGTCTGCTCTGTGCTGCTTGTCAATCTCCATCTGATTTAGAAAACTTGAATGAGGTCACGGCACGGCAGAGCTTGTTATTACCAGCAGTAATTAAGCAGCTCTCTCCTCGGATTACTCGGGTAATTAACGTTCACGATCAACATTCTCACAGCCAGGGAATCAGGCTGCGCTCTTTGTTGAGCTTTAAATTTCCCAAAGCCAAAGTTTTGTTTTTTTTCTCACTTTGTTTTTGTTTATTTTTCTGCTAAGTGCTCCACAAACACATTGATTGTGCTAGAAAGCATTCACGCTTAGCCTGTAAACCTTGTTAGTCTGTGAGTTTTGCTCCAAACCACTCTCTGGAAACTGGACTTGTGAAGAAGAGACATTTGGTTGCAGCAATGAAACATGTCTGAAGATCTTAAAATGAGCAAAATACATTTAGATATAAAAAATGAATCCCTTGAACTTTGATTTTAAAAAGCTAGCCTTCGTGCTAAAAACATTTGATTGGTGCTGAATCAAAAATAAAGTTGTCTCTGTTTCAAACAGAAACTAAAAGTGTAAAGCATCTGCTGCAGCGGCATCTTCAGCAATGAGGAAGAAGAGATGCAGAGAGGCCCTGATCTGCGGCTGCGGTGGAAGGAAGGGGGATGTCGCTCATTACAAACCCTCAGGAGAGAAGTCACCGAGAGCTTCTGTCTGTTTGAACCTTACAGGTTCCGTGACGTGCAAACACCAGCTCATGTGATCAACACTTTCACATAATGCAGCTTGGACAGCCCTGGAGTCAAACTCGTTCATTTTTGGTTATCATCATCACTCCTGAGACTTGTTTTTTTTTTGCTTTTTCTCTCTCAGTAAGTCAGAGTGAGTCAGAGTGACACATGATGAGCTCTGCCATCTCTGCAACTGCAATCGATTCCCTGTGCAATGCTTTGGCTAATGCATTTACAAGCTATTGTTCAGACAGCATTGATCGGGGTTCCACCTGGGGCCAGTCTAATAGAGCATGTCCAAGATAATCAAGCAAAGCTACAGACTAGCAGCTCAGTTCCAAACATGTGCTCTCACCTTCTTTCTTACCTGGCTGATTCTTTCACCATATATGCAGGTTCAGTTGACCAGTTTTGATAGTGAAATTAACATTCGTACAGTTTCTCAGACTTTCAACAACCCACAGGATCTGATGTAATTGCTATTTACGCAACTAAAGTCAGTGCTCCATTTAAAGCTGCAGATGGGGATTTCTAGCTGTTTCTCTGCTTCCTGTACACCTTCCTAAAGCTACAAAGTGGCCTTTGTTAGTGTTTTTCTCACTTTTATTTCATGTCAGAGCAATTGGTGTCTTTGCTCAGACCTGCTTTGGTAAAAGGTAGTTCCTGCTTTCCTGCATCGTCCGGACGCAGGATGACACTTGTCAGTAAACACCTTGCACAAAAAAAAAGGGACATGACTGGCGAAACATTCTGCAGGCCTGTTTTGTTGCAAAAGACATTGCAATCATGATTTAGTAGTACACCTTTGTGTTGTGTTCGGATGAAAAAATGAGGTGACAAAGGAAGCTTTCTTGGTTAGTTTACATTTGCTGTTGTGTTTTGGATATTGTGTTATGTTGCAACCAAAATTTTTTGTGTTTTTTTTTATTTATTTATTTCATATGTTAGAGCAAGACAAATTAGCTCCTT
The DNA here is from genome assembly GCA_034780135.1 of Jordanella pulchra. Lineage (NCBI taxonomy): Eukaryota > Metazoa > Chordata > Actinopteri > Cyprinodontiformes > Cyprinodontidae > Jordanella > Jordanella pulchra. Next base: position 6,898 of record JAUZNJ010034749.1, on the reverse strand, counting down.
AATGGCAAGAACAAAAAAAAAAATTGTTCCCGCCTTGTTACATTGATAGGACTCAATAATTTCCAATGCCTTTTGTGTGGTAAAACGTGGTTTTGGTAGCTTCCTGCTCAAGTAAAGTGGATGGAACTTAAAAGAGGACAATGTATGGCAATGCTTGGTAATTACTGTTCACACACACACAAACTACCCATCAGTGTTGGTGTTGGGAGCCAAAATGTGGCCTAAAGTGCCCTTTTGGGAGCCAAAATGTGTTCTAAGGTGCGCCTTTGGGGACCAAAATGCATGCTAACGTGTCTGTGCACGCCACTGTTGTCTTTAAAATCTGATTGAACTTAGCTGTACAAAGCTGATGGAGACATATCCTGAAGGACAGCGGCTGTTTCCAAAGGTTATTGTGCAGCATTTAGATTTTTCCTACATTGTTTCTACAACACACTACTTTAAGCCTGTCCATTCCGAAAAAAAAAAAAAAAAATCTTCCAAAGTATGCTTTCTGGTTGACATACAACAAGAGAGGAACAGCATCCATGATATTTTGGGAAATCACTATTGGGTCTAAATCGAATATTTTGGTAGATAATCAAAAACAAGTTTTCACTGTGTTATTGTCTTTCAAATGTCTTACAGGAGGATTAAATCCAGCTCTGGTTTCAATCAAATCACGTTGCGGGAGTCCCCATCTAGTTTGAGATTCATATTGAAATTCAGTCTGAAGTCTCAAGGCAACCTTGTATCCTCAGCATCGCCATATGTTGACTTAAAAAAAAAGGCACCACTGGGTAGCAGCTGGGTCTGATGACCTCTAACATAACACCGGATAATGAACGGACAAATGCTGCACGGTTGCTTGTTTCTTTGTCTTTGTGTGTGGCTTCATTCATGCTACAGGTCCAAAGACAGCTGTAGAAAGAAAGAAAAAATAAACTAAAGACACTGAATGAGGCGATATGCTAGAGACAGGAAGTCAAAATAATGACACAAACATCCATTTCCTGTTAAGTCTGTTTATATCTCTGTAAGCCATATTGGCTGACAAAGAGCAGGCGGATATTATTAATGGTAATGGCCAGGTGTTAGCAATGCAGTCAGACAGCAAATGCAGCTCCTGAATGGGTGGTTGCCATGGAAATGCAGAGCAGGAGCACTGTTTGTCTTTGTCAGAGAGGGATGGATAATTAAATTGAATTCAAAGTCCTGGTGGAGAAGAGTCAGATAGTGTGAAGCTATCATAAATAGGGGTCAAAATATCGTCGTGCTGTTGATCCAGTAGATCAGTGAAGAGGCTAGCAGTCATGTGGAATCAGAAACGGATGATGAAAGTCCAATGAAATCCAAAGTCTGTCGTACCTGTTATTACTAATTTTGATGGGATATTCCTAATCACATTAAGATCTTATCTGTTCTGTCATCTCAAGCAGACAAACTAATTTTAGATTGTCACTTTGGGAAAGCAAATCTCATATCAAGCGTTTTGTTTTTTTTTGTTTGTTTTTGTTTTTTGGCTCAAAAACTGTAAATCGTGTGTTTTAACAATATTTTTTAAATGAATATTTTCGCATAACCAGGAAAAAAAAGCTGTTCTTTTTAGACAATTTGAAACATCTTTGGTCAAAACAATGTCTAATGTCAGCCTTTTGTTTTAGAAGAGCTTAAAGATGAATATGTAAATCTATTAGCTGCCTGGAAATGGAGCTGCATTAGTGAGACTTCCCCTCAGAAGCTGTTGATTAATCGTGCCAGTAACAAAGAAATGCCTTCACCGGGAGAAACAAAGCGCTAAGAGCCAGATGGACAGATATAGCTAAATATAGACTAAACAGCGGAACGGGCTGCCTTTATAATCTCCTGGGTGTTCAAAAACACGCCAGCAGGACGATTTTGATGCACGCCAGGGAGACCAGCTCTCTGCCGAGCATCCGATCTGCAGTGACTCAGCAGCAGCTGTTGCTATGGGTTACCAGGCAGGACACAGGAGGGGATCGGCTCAATGCTGACACATCTGATCCCCCCCCCCAACCAATACCACCACATCCCTGCAGGGACTCCACCCAATCAGCTGCTCCACATTTAAATCCACTTTCAGTGGAAGGCTAAGAGAGGGGGAAATGCTAATCCCATCCAAGAGCACGGACCTGGCCTGGTCCCTTATGCACTTTCCAACTAAACCTGCTCAGCTAAAAAACCACACTACCCCCCCCCCCCCCATTGAGATTAATGCCTCATTAGGAGCAGCTGGTTTAACTAATCCACTTACAGTGACATTCAAGATTCATCCACTAGCTCGTTTTCTAAGATCAAACATAAGGATAAAAGCCATTGTGTACATTGACCTGGTCACACCTCATTACCAATCGATTGTGTTCCTTAGAACAGGCAACTTTTAAAAGGTGTAGCTCGTAAAGCAATGTTTGCTAATGACCCCATAGCTAGTGGCTAATTTAGGACAAAGGCCGAGTTAATCTCCTGCAGAGGCAACACCCTGGATTCTGGGTCAGGCCAGGATATAAGTGGCAGTAGACCAACGCCAGTCCCCACACAATATCCCTCAGTTTTTATATCCTCCATTCAAAAGGAATTCATATTAAGCTAGGTGGGGAAGGAGCACATGTTTTTTTTGGCACTAGATCGATTGCCCCCCCCCCAATCACCTTCGAGATTACAGAAAGCAAATTAGTCTAGAGTCCGTTTGAGCTGAAAAGTTTCAAGTAATCTGGGGAAATAAAAGTTAGTCAAGAAGGTCATTTTAGTAACAAATTCTTTTTATTACAACATTTCACGGTTTTCCATTTTCTGGCAATGGTTTGTGGCAGAGTAACATGACTGCTGGGAAATTTACAAAACTCCAAAAGAAGTTCGATTAACAGTTCAAAGCAAAACACAGAACCATTTACCCAAACTATTTCCTCAGTTGAGACAATTTAGAGATTGCAACACAAGAGCAACTCTGAACTGCTCAAAAAAAAAAAAAAATAAAAAAAAAATAAGAGGGCCCAAGTATGTTACATTTGGACCATGGGTTAGGTCCATAGAGCATCTCCCAGATCAAGATGGAATCCGTTATTTTAATCCATGTATACAAAAAAAAAAAAAAAAAAAAAGGAAGTGACAGTAAATTTTTTTGGGCATTTACATTTTGGCCAGCGTACGAACAAAGTGGTGCATTTCCGAAAATTAGAAGACAAGAAAAAAGCCAGACGCCTCAGCTTTGGCGCAAAAGCAGCCACACAGGATGCTGGGTGGTGGTGAAGGTGCGACGAAGATGAGCTTCCTGGAACCCGGGCCACGCCCTGGTCCCTCAACCTGCACGTTAGCGTTGGCAGTCTAGGTGGTGTATGAGACCAAATCAGAGCCCTCCCCCCCCTCCTCAGTTACAGGCCGACAGAAAGGAGCATGTAAGTGGGAGCTGGAGAGGAGGGGACGAGGCTGACGAAGGCATCATCCGTCCACATGGCTGTGCAGCTTGGTTATAGTCGTCGATTCATAATTTCGGTTACAGAGTTATACAGCTAAAAAGAAGTGACTGAAAACAAGGCAATGCAGGAGGAGACGGGGGTGTACAGTGCATGATTGGAAGGGAGGGGCTTCATGATGCTGCCTTCTCCTGTTCAATGGCTGTGGAAGACAAAAAGGGGGGGGGGCGGGGAAGAGAGATTTAGACAACCTTTCTTGGTAGAAGGATATACAAATCAGATCTGAGAACTGAAACTTACTCTCTTTTGTAGGCAGGGGGTTCTTCTCCTGCGTCTCAGTCTTCTTCAGCTTGGACTTGTCGAAGCTGGTCACCTCAGAGATGTCTGGCTTGTCACTCATTTTTGCAGTTTGTCTAAAATAAAAAAATAAAAAAAATAAAAAAAAGAAGAAGGAAACAAAGGTGGAAATTAATGTGCAGCAGGTGCAAAAGCCTGAACTGACCACTACGCATTTTTAGAAAATCCACCCAAGCATGCAGTCTACCATGGCGTTTTAGCAGGAAGGGGTGGGGGGTGAGGGCGTTGCCTCAAATCTCAACCAACAAATATCTAACCCTTCAGTTTTCTCCTTGTACTGTGCACAGACAAAAAAAAAAAAAAACAAAGGGACCGCCTCCTTTTGTTCGCCTAAGGTTTTGGTAGAGCTCGATTTGAACGGCATGCATCCCCCGCTGTCCTGTGCACACAGCACCGGGATGTTGCACCCAAGGAGGGGAGGGTCCGCACAATGACACCGAATCCTTCCAAACACGACATTTACATAACAATGGGAGTTCCCACGTAGCGTAAACTGGAAAAAAATACATGCATTTTAGAGATATTCAAGAGCGCCGACGTTTATTTCTTTTCAAATGGTCACAGCTGTGCAACAGCCGCAATTTACAAATCACGTACTTTGCCATCTGGTCGAAATGTGAAGGAACCACCGCCCAGATTGATAGTCAAGTCCGTCATTACAGCTTTAAAGACAACTTGGACTTTTGATTAAGCAAGCTCGAAAAAGAACTGCCTCCCAAATAGGATGAGAAAATATAAATAAAATGAAGTGATCCGTGGAGGGATAAAGGCAGCTGTTTGATAACGGGAGCTGAGCGCGTGCAGCTCACGCGCACCGAAAGCAACAAAGAAAAACGGCCAGTGCGTGCGCGCGAGACAAAGTGCGCATTAAGATTCAATGTTGCTTTACCCCATAATGATAAACTGCACAATTACAATAGACATTTAAACAAAGGGGGGATCCTCTTTTAAAGTCACATTATACGCCAACGCCTCCCTCTCAAAGAAAAAAAAAATATGTATATATACATTTCTCTGCACCTTGATTCCAACATAAATCTCATAGATTCCCAGAAAACGTAACGAAACGAATTTTTAAAAAACCCTGAAAAGAGAAACCAAGCAGAGAAGAGTCGCTTACCGAAAAGCTAGCTCACTGATGAGAGTTGTCTGCTCGGTGGGTTGCAGCAGCAGTGCCAGAACCTTTGCGCAAGCCTTTCATATAGTCAGAAATATGCTAATTACGTCTGACATCACCAGTTTCCCACCCGCCTTTATTCGCACTCTGTCTCCTCCTACTGGAGAAAGAAGGGAAAGCAGCTCCCAACACAGTCTAACGGGAAAGCAAAGAATTAAAAAAATCAAGCTTACGGATTTGCTTTTTTAATTCAAAATGAGACCCATATTGCTTAATACGAAATGTACACCGTTTCTGGTTTTAGTTACAAGTTGTTAACATGTAAGCATCTTAGAATAAGTCCATAAAATACGCTCTTCCTGGTTCTGTCATGCTCGGCTCTTCTTCTTGCCAATGCTTGGACACAGGGCGCCACCTGGTGGCGGTGTGACGTGCAACAAATTTGTTGCTGAATGGTAATTCATCAAATTTGTTAATTTCTTTTTAAGAATAGTTCAAAAATATTTGAGAACACGACCGACCCCCAATCCCGTCAGGTTTGTTACTATATTTAAATAGATACATAAAAAAACGTTTGCATTACTGGTAGCCAACCTTGTTTTTTAAAACTTATCCACCAGCTGTGGCCAATGAGCTATTATTTGGGTTCAGAGTCAGTTTGACCAATCATAGAAGCTGTTTTGGTTGTTATAAATCAGCATTTGACCTAAACAGAAAAAATAACATGTTTTATGAAGCTATATCCAGAACATGCACGTTCCTGATACCATACTTGTTGGGTAACTGCACTTTGAGAAGTACTCAATTCAAAATATGAAAACTATAACCTCATCTGTGAGAAAGGAGAAGTATAAAGTAGTTTATACGAATCATAAAGGAACCTGTTAGTGAGCCAGGTCCAACAGTGAAGAATCATTAAAGTGGAATATTTTACCAATTATATATATTTGTGTAGATATGTATATATATATATATATATATATATATACACATATTAAGTTCAGTTCTTCTAAAATACCAATCTATTGTCTTCTGGTAATGATAGGAATTGCTTCCTAGCTTCCCGGACTCCCTTCATCTCATTTCTAATTTCATCTCCATCTTTCTCCCACTATGGTACATCCAGGGCCGGACGATACGACCTAAATTTATACCACCACGCATTTCTAATTTTTCGTCTTTACGGTATAATTTTGATAGCGATGTAGAAAAAAATCAAAGCCTTAAAGACAGCCAAGAATGCCTACAACAGATTTCTATGCAAACTTATGGCAAATATCTTGCAATGTATATAAAACAAAAAGACATAAAACTACATGAAAACCTGGAACATCAGTCAGTGAAAAATGCTGTATTTATAGACAGTGATGTATATTAAAAATGCGCGTAAAAGTCATATCACCAATATTGAATTAAACCATACCATGATATATATCTTGATATTGAATGTCCAGCTCTAGGTACCCCTATATAATTCATGGCTGTAATCATAATTTAAAAAATGCTAAGTCCTGTAAGCACTGGAAATGTGTGGAGACACGTCAAGTGGGATAAAGTCATTAATATAATGTCTCACACTTACGGAGTAAGTGGTGAAGATATAGAAGAAAAATCTTCAAGGACGTTCAATAAAGACATAATAGTTCATGAAAACTCATCCATTATGCAGATAAACGGTATTTGCCTGCGTATGTGTGGAGTGTGTGCGGTTACAGAGAGATACTCAGGAAGCATATTTGCTTTTTTCTCTATTGTTAAATTGTGATTTTGCTGCCTTTTTTTTTTTTTGCCTTGTCTACATTTACAATGTAGACAAGCTCTGCACCGGTGGCAATGAAATGGAAGGCACCCTGATTCCAGCAGGGGATTCCTTTCATGTTCTCTAACCTGGATTCTTTTAATCACTTCTCCTGTATATAAAGACAATTTTCCACACAGATGTATATTATTCTAACAATTATATATATATATATATATATATATATATATATAAATAAATAAAAGAGGACAAACA
>JAUZNJ010034748.1:0-12559 GCA_034780135.1 Jordanella pulchra | reverse complement strand
AGAAGCAAGATCCGGGGCTCTTGGGGAAACATTCGGGGCTGTAGCCCAAGTAGCCACCCCCTAGATCCGCCTCTGGTGTCATCTGTTCTGTATTACAAACATAAGACATAAAAATCTGGAGCGTTTGAAAGCCTGGGTAGCGTTTTCATACACATTTATGGCCTTTGGTCTCACTACAGACCCAGCTTGTTGAGGCGTGGGTTGTGTACAGCTGCAGAGATTTGTTCCAGCAGCAGCAGTAACCGATGAGCGTTTGTACAAATGTTATCTTCATACCTTAAGCTTGTCACAAAATTTCTTTTAAAATGATTTTAAGTGGGCGTTGCGTTGGCGCAGTGGTTAAGCGCATGTCCCATATACAAAGGATTTGGTCCTTCACGTGGCCGTCATTGGATCGAATCCCAGCCTGATGACCTTTGTCTTTCCCTCTCTCTACTCATCTTTCCTGTCTGCCTACTTTCAAACATAACACAAAAATAAAGGCCACTAGAGCCTAAAAAAGAAATAGAAAAATGGTTTTAAGTGAAAAAGTGCACCTTAAAACTTCAGTGACAAGAAATAACTTACTTTTAAATCTGTGTCAACATGTTAGAACCTTGGCTCTTCCTGAGGCTGGGATTTAGAGTAGGATCTCCAGTTAACTGTAGCCGTAACACTGACAAAGCAAGGTGAACATTAATTGCTAATTGTTTCAACAGAAAACATTTTAAGATGCTTTTAGGAAAAAAAAGCACAACTCAAAACTTCATCTGTAAAGTCTGTTCATCAAGATTACGATCCGACTTTTACGTGTGCTTTCAGGGGGTTTAGGTACATTCATGAGGAATGTGGTAAAACATTTTATTTTCTAGAGTGTCCCAGAATATATTTAATGCAATGTGTTTCACTAGAAAGTTTGGATATTTCAGGTTGATACATTTATTAATTAAACAGTTAATAGTTTAAAGAAAAATATTAATGGAGTAACGGAGTGAAGGTGTAAAGTACTGCAGTTTCTCTCTGGGTAATATGAAAGCACACAGACAAATTACCAGGGATTCATATAATCCGGGTAATACAAATCCTGAGGCTTTCAATATGAAAGGGGCTATTCTACATCACCTTAAATGAATCATCCCTGCAGTAAAACCGGATGGTTGCAGCATCATGATATGGGCATACTTTCCTTCAACAGAGTGAAAAGCCTTTCAGGCCTTATAGAAAGACTGATGGAGCTAATAACAAAAATCCTGGTGGAAAACCTGCTAGATGCTTGGATGCAAGTTATATTTCTGTCTGTCCAGAAACCATAAACCAGGGTTACGAGGAAATGGTTTAGATCAAAGCTATTCATGTGTTAAACCCTTAGAATCAAGAACCTGTGGCAAAAATTAAAAATTGATGCTAAAATGCTCTCCATCCAATATGAATGAGCTTGAAGTATTTTTTAAAGAAGAATGGCAAAAAACAAACAAATAAATAAATAAATCTCTGGATTACAAAGCTGGTAGGCATATTCCTTAAAATTAGATTCATGTTTGGGAAATGTTTGCAAAACAAATTTCAGTTTTCTTTTCAAAATAATGCACCTCTTTGTTTTGTTCTGTTACATAAATTTCTTATTTTCAAGCTTATGGTTTTAAGGCCAAAATAAAATGGAGAATTCTAACTGGTATAGAAACCTCTGCAAGGGACTATATCCTTCAGAGCTTGACGTAAAGATTCCAGTAAAACGTTTTTCTTGATCTCAAGCATTTCCTTTTTCTGTTAAATCAAATTAAATAAATCTCATCCTGCTTCACAGCAAACTGGGCTTTTTTAGAGGAAATAAATAAAGATGGGGAAGAAAAGTAGGCGGAGATAAGGAGAGCCCGGGGGCTGGCCTCTGTCCCGGCTCCCCAGCCTCTCTGGATCCCAGCCATCTGCCACAGCTGCTGCCTGGCTTTAACTGCCACTCTAATTGACAATGAACCCAGAGCCCTGTGATAATTGTGGCTGCTTGGTGACTTGGGCAGGTAATGCTTCCCTTTCAGGATTTATCAGGCCCCATCTGTTCCTTATAGTGCTATATGTAGCAGAAAAGGCCCCCTGCTCAACCATGAGTGCTCACCACTACGTCATCCCCCTCCTCCCTTTCTTTAGCTAAACCCTCCCCTTTGGTCCCCTCATGCTTTTCCATCCGTCTCCTACACATACACGCTGCCCTGCTCTGTTTAAAAGCACGTTGTCATAGTATTCTATACCCTAAAGACTCCTCTATCTCTCCCCTCAGTTGCTGTGCAAATATTGGGTTTTTTTGTGATGGGTTGCTTATTAGACAGCAGCTCCGTGACCTCAGGGATGACTACACCCACCAGAGGGCCCGGCTCAGGGGCAAGGATTGTTTGCTCAATCATTAACTAAAAATAAAAGACCCTTCGTGGTTGTTCGAATCCGCCCTCTGTAGTTTAGGACAAAAAGTGTGAGGTGCCGAGTGTCAACAAAGGCAGGAGGCAGAGAAGGCTGGATGTGGTGCATAGCCTCACCCCCCTGCTCTGTTGATTAGATGGTACCCATCTTTCTGTCAAGCAGCAACAATTGAGATGTGTTAGCAGGTGTTGTGTCCGATGGTGTTTGATTATTGCTGTGCTCAATCTTTATGAAGCCCCCTCAATACGCGTTCCCATGTTCTGAACTATTACCATTCAGAACTTTGCCCATTTAACATGTCAGAGAGCCCAGTGCTTCCAGATGAAACGCAGGTCATTCTTCATGCAAATTCATGTAAATTGACAGCTCTACTATGAGGATTCTGTGAGTGTACTGGGAAAAAACAAAACCAAAAATAAAGTAGAGAACTCTTAGGGAACAGCTGTTAAAGTGCCCCAAACATATTAGGTTCGACTTCTCATCTACTTTAGCTTCTTTTCTCGAAATTTCCTTCAAATTAATGCAATGAATGATTGGTCTACTCATGATAATATTCTTCCTATGCAGTGGGCTTAGAGGGATTTCCCCCCAAAATAATATTTTTATGACTTAGTTGTTTTGTTTAAGAAAAAGTTATTTATATATTAACGAGACACTTATCGGGCTTTTATTATTTCAAATAGCTGGTCCACCAACAGAGCAGAAACTCCATTCATTTAGACTTTCTGTATTTAACTTAAAGTTCTAACCTAGTGTCAGAATGGAGAAGAAACCTTTTTGACTAATAATATAAAAAAAAAAAAGATATTTGGCTATGTGGATGAAAATTCCAAGTTGATGTCAGAAGTCAGATGACAAAAAATAGACTTGTTCAGGATTATAGAAAAGCAACAGTAGTTAAGATTAAAAATGCAATAAAAATCCATTTGTTACAAACTAAGTATTCAAAGAATAATCTCTAAATATGTAAAACCTTGAAGTAGAAGGGCTACAGTAGTTAAAAATTACCTGCTAGGAAAGAAGAAGAAGAAATTGAGTCTAAAATTTACAGCAAACCAATGAACCAGTTCATTATGTGACATTTTATTTTGCAAACATTGATGACTGACTCCACTGTGTAATGGTAAAATGGTATAAAATATTGTATTTCTCCTGACTGATACCTTTGTGGCATGAAATCACTTACAATTACAATAGCTTTTTCTATATGATGCAAATATTTACATATTTTTACATTTAACATTTTTACATAACAAAAATCTGGCATTATAATAGGGTAAATAAACATGTTTGTATCCAGTACAAATTAAATGTATTTAATAGTTAATGTTTTTTCTATTCCATATCTATTTAAATGCAAATAGAAATTATTTTATACAAAACAGCATTTGTGTTTGCATCAAAATCGCCCCAAAATGCAGCTCTAAATCTGTAATTAAAGATATTACTGATAGATTTCCTTCTGAGAAGACAGACAGGAACCTCACCCCATCACGGACACTGAGGTCTGTGCCAAATGCTTTTTCCCATTGCCAGATTAATGTCAGATTCTGGCAGATAGCAGGAAAATATGTCAGCTTTACTTTCCAGAAATGGACAGATCTCGACCATGTGCAGTCTAATTGTAGGCAGTCTTTTACCATCTGTTACAACTAGATATTGTTTCAGACAAAGATATCAGATTTGATACACATTTGCAATCATTATCCTAAATAAAGAGTATGTATTTATTGGTGCACATGGCTGTGCTTTGATCACAGTTTACAATAAAGTGTATTTCACTTCACTTCAGTATTAGATTTGTTGCTGTTTAAAAAAAGCTTCAGTTGTTTCTGATAACTTCCTTATGGAGTAAAATGTCCAGTTTTCATCATTGTTTTTGGCTACATTACTGCCTAGATTATTAGTGAATGTATTTTACAATTTACACATATTTAAGCAACTGTTCCTGTTTGTAAAATATTCATGAAAAACATGTTTAACAAACCATTAAGCTCACAAATTTATTCACACAAATAAAAGCAGCCATCTGTAATTTAGCATTATTTCAGTGCATTAGGAACAGAACATTTAACTCAACCATCATTTCAGGCTTGGAATTAGAGCTTGGATGAAAAAGCACTCTAAACAGGAGTGCTGCCTGGACACAGAATCTCACACAAGAGTTCCAAAAATGTCACACTGGATGTTTATGAATATGAAACGGCGTGAAAATTGATACACGGACTTTAACACCATCATATAACTTGGCTGCTTGTAGAGAAATTCATGTTTGAATATGTATGGGATACTGAAGCAGATGCTGTTGTAGAAGTAGTGTAGCTGAGAAACCATGTAAAAAAATCTTGGTTTTTTACTGTTTGTAAAAGTGTAAAATTTTAACCTCAGATTGCTTTACTCTAATAGCTACTTAACTTCATACCACTGATGGACTAAGACCTGTTTCTAAACAGAACATCTTCTAAAAGGAACGCTCAGTGCAAAGGATAAAATATAGCTGGGGTAGGTTGTTTGTTATTTGTTAAAGAGGCATGAAAGGGTTTTTTAATGATACTGCCACCTGTGGCAAAAATACAACATTGCATCACTCTTCCACTTGCCCTCTTAGGGCGCACTCATGCTTGACAAGTTCTTTTTTACTTTTTTCACCTTACCTGGTGTTGCCATTGGTGTCTGACTTGAGCTGGATAACGGTCACTTCTGAGTACAAAATCCATGGTGATCAATAGTAATTAGAAAAATAATGATAAAAAATATAATAGAATTGTAAAAAACAAATACGACTTTACTTGAGTAGAATGTTTGGCTACTCAATGAAACATAAGTAACTTTGCTGATAATGAACAAGGCTGTTTTAACCTCCTAACATCCACCTAATTTGAGGTAATCCTTGCCTATTTTGCATACCCAAATGGAAAAGCAAATAACTATGAAACTGTGAGGCCAAATTAACTGTGTTACACAACATATATTTTTCACCTTGGGCATTGTGGAAATTATCAGGCTCTAAACCACAAAACATGTTGGCGCGTTGTTATGAAGCAGCTTCTAAGGGTAAGCAAAAGTTGTTTTTTTTTTTTTTTAATTGCAAACAGACAACATTCATGAACAACATAGAACGTTAATAATTACACAGATACAACATCAAAGGGTTTTACAGAACATAGAACAATTATTTAGCAAAAGTCCGGTTACTTTCTTTATTAGGCTAGCGTTAGATTATGCTGATACGTTATTCAAATGAGCATTGCTTGGCGTCCTTGGAAAGGTAATTTCATTGGCTACTACAGTAAACACCCACGTGGGCTCAACCAATAGTAGTGGGACTACATGAGCGACATTATCACATGACTCTGTGCGTTCTGGGATGACTGACAAGAAGCGCTCGTTATACTTCACGGCCTGTTCCGGAGTCAAATCTAAATGGAAACCGATCCGATCACTTTTGTTTTGTACGCAAGAGAGTGCACAACACACGAACTGTTCATTCTGCCAACTCTATGAAGAAGATCTCTGTAATTTATTCTGATCATGCAATTTCTCATGTATTTTCGGGCAAGATATTTGTACGTTTATTTCCCAAACAATTCTTGATGACTTTTTCCTTACTTATATAATGTGTTGTTTGGATTCTTCTCTTACCCCATTAATAAAACAAAACATTTTTATATTATTAACCTAATTTTATTTGTTACCAAATATCATATACATAAATCTAAATTCTCAAATCTGAAACCTAGCTTTTCAGCCTTTAAATAGGAATTCTCTCCAGTATTCAAAAAATAGAAAAGCCATTAAGACAACAAATATGTGCTCTTACTTTAATATCTTTCTGAATTAACTTTTTCTTTATTAATTTGCTTTTTGATTTGTTTGTGCTTGCTATATACCACCCCGGCATTATCGTCTTGTCTGTTTTGTTACTCATTTGTGTTGTCTATTTTGACGTTTTGTAATCACCTTTATTATCAATAAAAAAAAAAAAGAGTGCACATGATCGCCTTAGCTTTGAGAGCTAACCTTTCGTACGTCAAAAACAGATTTTATATGGCTTTTTTCTTATCATGAACTGTTTTTATTACAACTATACTGGATTTTTTTTTATCTCTGGACCCTTATGGACAAATGGAATATACACAATTGAAGATTGGACTTATAACGTGACTTCTGCAGAGCTTCAAAGGTATATAGTCAGAGCTACGATTTAACTTTTGTTTTCTACCATGTTGCTGTGTTGCTATTGTGCTTTGGTGCTCGTTGTGTCCGTAAAATGAAGTTGGTTGAATTCTCGAGGCTCTAAGCTCTCTGACGATGTGTAACATGTCTATATTTGTAAAAGTTAAACCGTTGTTATCTTCATGCGAGTCATTGTGATTGATAGAAATTTAACAACCGGGTTGCCGGTGGGGAACAGAATTTCTCACAACACAAAACCGGTAGCCGGTAGATTTTTAACCGGTTTTAAACAACCCTGCACTAGATTTAGACACATATTTAATATCATGTTTAAAAAAAGTGGGTTTTTTTTGTAAACAAGCCTACTTTATATCTGGTAAACCTATCATGAAATGTTATGGTCAAGCTAATGTACAGCAAGGAGTAAATATTGTCATTGCAGGTACTTTACACTGTTTTAACATGTATACATCACCTAAAGATGATTGGTTTAATGATTTTTGGATGAAAATAAATTGTATTTGGTTTTTTTTTTAATAAGTGCTTTTCTTGCCTAGAATTGATTTTTAATCAGTTAATTAGTTTTAGATTTTTCATATTTTCCAAACTGTTTTTCACAGACAGACAGTATAACCTAAACAGCATTAATAAAAAAAAATAATATAAACCTATGTGTTTTCTTAATTTACATTTGCAAAATGTGTTCTTGGCCTGCAACAACAATAAAACACCAGATATATGTCTGAATGTGGTATCTGTTTGTTTTACTGTAGCTTAATCAGTGCTCTTCTTTAGGAGGAGCTCAGTAAACCAGGCTTCTGGGTCAAATGACTCATTTATTGATGGATTCAACACACTCAAGTTACACAGACAAGTTCTTGAGAAGAGCATGGCGTATCGATATGTGCCAACTGCGGCATATTGACCAAAAGTATGCTTAAATATATCTCAAAACAAGCTAATACTTAGATCAAAACGTATGCAGTGTTGTTTAAGATAAACCCTTTGTACCCAATCTAAGGCTAAATTAGCTGTAATTAATAAAGTCCTGGAATTAATAGATATGGGTCAACCGATGTAATATCCTCCATCCAAATCTGTTTGTAGTTGATATGTCATGTAAAAGATGAAAGCATATGCAAGATTGGTAAAAAACAAAAACAACAACACCATAGCTTATTCATCTGTAAAGATGCATTTAAAAAAATACATAACATCTCATGAGTAATTTGCATTATTTAAAGCAATGGTACCTTGAGTTAGTTAACTTTGTTGGAAAACTTGTCCTTTCTTGGAACTCTTGACTCATGAGTGAGAACAAAGGCAATGACATGATCTTAATCAAAATGACAAGAACATTAAAAATGTAGCATTGCTCAACACAGGCAAAGATAAGAATCGATTTGGGCTGCTGATGATGGTTATCACCATTAATTATTGAATTAGTGCTCCATCATACATTGTAAGTGCATTGCTGCATCCTTCAGGGGAGGAGCAGGAAGATGTTAGTCTCTGCTAATGAACAATCTGAAAACCACCCTACTCTCTCCTGCACCCTCAAGCTGCATTCACACTTAAGAACTCTGCATGCAAACAACACAGTTATTCTTTATTCTGTGTCGGATGTTGCCTATTTCTCTCAAACATTTGTCTCCATGATTCTCAGCACTTTTTAGAGGTGAAGCTGCTGGCAAAGGGACAACACTATCTATCCACCAACAAAGTCCAATGGCTTGTGAACCTGTGAGCATCAAACCGTTCAGAAACAAAAAAAGTCCTTTTTGTCAAGTCTTATCTGTCTCTTGCCTTGGCCTGCCAGCTCAGATAGAGGATCTTCTCTTTGACCCTGGTTTCAGGCACTTTGTGATTAAGACTGCCTCTCATCCTTTAGGTGTGTCATGGGAAAGCACTATAGGGACAGATGGGCAAGGACAAGCCCAATGAATAGCACAGCTATTTAACACTTTAGAGAGATAGAAGGGAAATCTGGATTTTGGTTCCTCCCCAAATCAAAAAGAGATGTAGGTGATGGAAGGAAAGGATAAATATGTATATGCAACCATTAGTCATTATGGTATGACTACTGATACGAGACGTTACCTGTCGTTGATTATGGTACGTCATATAAGCTGGGTTTTTTGGCATTAGATGAACAGCTTGTTCTCAGAGTTTATGAACAAGAATAAGGATGTCAAAAAATGCCACATCTGTTTAAGGCGTTTCCCTTAATACCACATGGATGGTTGTAGTACTTATTTGTTGCCTATACCATTATTCCATTAAGACCATGAATTATACAAATCACCAAGATTTGCCAGAATAAAGTTGTTTGTTTTTTTGGGGGGAGAACTTTACAAATATAAAATTCCAAACTGTGACTCCTTAACAATAATTTACAGCAGCTATGAAGATACAGATGAAACACACGATTCAGCTTGATTTGATAAAATATTTTCAAAAATTCAATACAATACCCAAAAATCTATTAAGAATAATCCACAAATGTTCAGAATCAGGAATGAGTTTAGAATACTCTGAATGCACCCACAAATCAGTGGTATTAAATATGATTGTGTTTCAATTATTGGCAACAATAAAAAGTGATGAAACACTAAGAGTAGTGAATATTATTTATGGGCAGAAACTAGTGCCATCAGAAAATGAATTGGAGATGTTTTCATTTGTATTGGAATCTGTCTTATTTTAGTTTAGAATCCTTAGGCCACAGAGTAATCAAACATAAATTCATTGACTGACATTTCAGCTTAAACTTAGTTTAAACACATTTTAAGGTGAAGTATTGGAGTGTACACCGGAAGGAAAGCAGAACAATGTAACACTATATATATGTGTGTTAGTTTAGCGTCCTTAGCTATTAGCTTTAGGTTGCTGGTACATCATTTTTTTTATTCACATGACACTTCTTAAACATTAGTGATAGTTTGACATTTTTAGTGACATCGACCAAGCTCCTCTGCTGCATTTTCAAATGCAAGAAAGGTACATTTAACCTGATGTCAAATGTTGATCTGCGAATCTGTCTTTGATTACTCCGTGGCTAATGGAGCAGGTTGTCTCACACAACAGTTGGTTCTACTATATCAAACTGTAGTGCCTACCTCCTCTTCCTTCACCTTTTCATGTGTTCAACATTAAGAACACTGTTTAGAAAAACACTGACACTGGCTTTAGAAATTAGAGTATTTTTTTATACCTAACTGAGCATTAAAACTATTGATCACATTATTTGGTTAAGAAGAAATATAGAAATATTCACTTTGTGTTTTTACTTCTTTTATGAGAAGTTAACCTCTGAGAGGACATTTACAGAAAATGGGGCACACAAATGTTTGGTTCATTCTCAAATAAAATGTAAATAATCTTTTCAACCATAAAAGAAATCACAGCAGAGGGTAGATATGAAGATGCTTGTAGAGTTCATGTGAACATCAGTTGCACAGGTTTAAGGTACTGTTAGTAACATAATGTCGACAACCTCCATGATCACATGCATAAGCAATTGTTATCAGGCTGTTTTTTGTCGTTTAAAGGACTCTGACTCAGAATGAAAGAGTATGCATTTATAATAAACAGACAGCAGTGATTCAGGCACCCAGAAAGAACCACAGCATTTGCATAAATTTCCATTAACATCACCGTTTTCCCTCAAATGACTATCTCTTGCTGTAGGCATTTCATGTATGTTTTTATGAGAAGTGTGGTTTTTTTAGACGGTTTCATTTTTCACTTCTTTGCATTACTAGTGTCAAGGTTAATAGCCTTGGTAATAGCGCTTACATAGCATGTTCTCAGATTCCCAGGCCCTACCAGGCATGAAGAACATTCACTCTTCTGATTGTATCATCTATGCAAATATACATCATTTTTAAGTTATAATATAAAAGTCCTGAAGCCATTTAAGGCTAAAAACTGCCCTACATATTATTCAAAAGGAACATACCATCTTTTTTTTCTTTCAGCTGTGGTTGGGGTTGAAGCTGATGATGGTTATTTTCATTCCCATGGACAGGCTTAAGAAAGATAGAAGCCATATGAAAGTTGGTACGTTGTCTGAATGCTGAACCAACACATATTAAACGAAAAAAATTTTGATAATAAACCTTGCAACTTGAATATTAAGCTCCGGAGTTGAAGTTTTTGGAGAAATTTAAACACTCAGAGGTTTGCTGACTATTTTTAATCACCGCCTTATTGCATGATGTCTTACAAGAAAAATTCTAGCTGAAAACTCTGTTAACATTCAGGCAAGTTGTAAATAGTGCTCAACTTCTGATTAGCGTTCTGGTGGTCAAACCCTCCATTTTATCACACTATAGCCAAGAGCACATCAGAAAGCTGTGCGGTGATTATCAAAGTCTCACTTTCTCTCAACCCAGTAAGGCCTGATTCATAACAGTGTCATTTTAAAAGCCCCATCTGTCTTCTCACTTCTTTGCTCAATTGTTGTAATTCAGCTGCATTAGAGAGTTTTTTTTAGATATGAACCAAACTTTTTGGGTTCATGCCTAAGCATCTAAATCTGGCTAATAACAAAACTTTAACAAGTCCTCTTTAAAGTCTTCATTATTTTTTTGTAAAGCCAGAGGTGGACTTGCAGATGTGTTTTTGATGCTATGGCAGAACCAAGTCAGAAACATTCTTCTTCCGTTTGTTTTTGTAAAAGACAGAATTTATGGTTACATTTACCAAAGTTAGTTTTTCAGCAGCAAATTAAAATGGTAAATGGCCAGCACTTATATAGCGCTTTTTCAAGTCAGGAGACTTGACCAAAGCGCTTTACACTACATTCGGTCATTCACCCATTCACACACACACACACACACACACACACACACACACACACACACACACACACACACACTGATGGTGGTAAACTACATTTTAGCCACTGCTGCCCTGGGGCTCACTGACAGAAAGCAAATTAGCCACAGATCATCACTCTATTATCACACAAATCACTTTTGGTATGATGGTCATTTTCTGAAAATGTTTTTACTTTTATATTAGATAAGATAGAGACCACACCTTTCAAAATGCTTGCAATTTCCTCTCATTCCTCTCATGGCAAAAGTGAGATATATCTTTAAGCCAATTTACTCATTTTGCCTTTCTGTGGTCCCAGAAAAAGGCCCCAATTTTTTTACATTAAAGATGCTGTACCTGATTCTGCACAGTTTTGATCCATGAGGGAAAGAACAGTTTAGTTTGAACTATAACCGCTAACACTCTCTCATTGAGAAACTTTTCTTCCACTCCACTAGTAGGTGATAGCGCACCTCTGATGATAAAAGGAAATGGTAAGTCTTATATAGAGCTTTTTCAAGTCAGGAGACTTTACCAAAGCGCTTACACTACATTCAGTCATTCACCCAAACGCTGATGGTGACCACCCTGGGCCTCACTAAAAGAGGTGAGGCTGCTGTACATAGAAGCCAATGGGCTGACCATCAGTAGACAATGCAGGGGAAGTGTCTTTCTCAAGGACATAGCAATATTCAAAGCAATATTTTAGAGCCACTTGAACCCCCAACCCTCCTGTTGGAGGACAAACACCTGCATCCAGCGTCACCCCACAAATTCGCCCTACAAAGTAATAAAAAGATTCCTGTCTAGGAGGACTACAGTCATAGTCCAAATTCAGTCCCCCGTGGTTCTGGCAAGCTCTTCACCTTCAGTAAAATGGTCAGAGATTTACATAAACGTTGGTCTCTTACATCCTTATGTACCTCTTCATTCCCTAAGGTCAGCAGATCAATTACTCTTGTCAGAACCTAGAAGGAGGCGCACACTCAGAGTGGGCCTGGCCTTCTCTTTGGCCAGTCCTAAACTCTGGAATGATTTGCCACTGCATATCAGGCAGGCTTCCTATTTGACAATCTTTAAATCTTTTTTAAAGTGTCTCTGGTGTGTAAAAGAATGTTGGAGTGGGTTTATTTTATGTTTTTAATTATTTATTCATATTTATATATATATA
>JAUZNJ010034747.1:0-12560 GCA_034780135.1 Jordanella pulchra | reverse complement strand
ATATATAAAGTACAATATACACCCTATATGTATGCATTGAGGGAGAATGTTAAGAAGGTAACAAATTATTTCTGTGTTGTGCATGATGATACCAGTGTACATAGCCTAAATGATAAACCAGACAATTGCTTGTGCCATACCATTTTCTCTATTGGTTTTTACCACAGTATGTAGAACTTCCCATTTTCCAGACTGGTGCATAAAAGCAGAGAAAGAGATGTATTGATCTGCTTGCAATTAACACACTTTAAAGTCCCCCTCTATGCACCGTGATGCCGAAACCAATTGACATTTCATCATTCCTCATTTTTTTTACTCCCAAGGTTTTACGGACATAGGTAAAATGTACCTGTCCTGTTTAGTTTTCCACATCTTTTCTTTCCTCTGTATTATGTTTGTTGTTTTGCCAAGTACAGCCACTTTATAGAGGCAGAGAATGAGGGACTCAAAAGTTCAAGCTCAGAGGGAACCATGCCTTTTGGGATATGGTGAAACAGTGGTTAGCAGTGTTGCATAACAGCAAGAAGGTCCTAGGTTTGAGTCCTGTTCTTGGCAGAGACCTTTCTGTGTGGAGTTTACATTTTCTCCCCATGTCTGCGTAGGTTTCCTCCAGGCATTACTTTTAGGCATTGCTTTCACTTTTGAGGCATTTTTTAGTTTTTCCCTGAGTCCTTTGTATTACTTTAGTTTCTCGTGTCCTTTTTTTCCTGATACTTGCATGATTTGGTATGGCTACATCTATCACTACAGCTGTCCTTTGCTGCTCATCAATGACATCAATCATATATATCTCCACTTTGTTGTTTTCAAGATTGAACTAAGGCAGTGCCATAAAAAATATTCCATCGTAACCAGTATATATTCTGAGTCTTCTTTGAACTGAGAGAGTTTTAAAAGTAAAAGCAGGGACTACCCATTTTTGCCCTGCATTGGACTGGCAAACTTTCCAGTGTCTAACCTGACTTTTGCTCATCAACTGTTGGAGATAAACATCAGCTTCAGTAACCCTGACAGAGAAGCAGCATAAGATAGATGGAGGGATAGAAAAAGTGCTTGATTTGATCACAGTCCTCTATGGAAATACTGTCTCATTTGATATCTTTACAATAATTTCAGATAGTGTCGATCTTAGCCGCAGTTTGGAAGTTAAGGTTGATTGTCACATTGAATCTGTCATGACTGTTGGTGTGGAACTATGGAATAGAGATGATCATAAAAGCTGCCCCTCAGGTCACCTTATTATTTCCCATTTCCTTTGAGTGTGCAGCAGGCTGTCCATGTGTTGGTGCCAGCCCTGTTACTTTCTCTAGGGTGCTCAGGTGTTTGAAGGAGCCAGAAAGTAATTGAGTTTTCTCCCTCTTGAAAATCTCCATCAGTGCACTCACTGATAATCTCTCTGAAATTAAGTAGATTGTAGATGTTACGTGCTGATCGTGTTGGAGGCATCAAGAGAGAAATCTGATTGTAGTCATGCTACGTGAGGAAGTTGCGTATGTAATGGGTTTCCTGTCTACACAGGCCATTATCTACCAGCAGGGAAAGGGGGGTAGTTCGGCAGACCCCCTACTGTAGCTCATGTTGCAGAAGAACTAAACACTGGTTTTAATAAAAATGTTTTCTGATTACACAACCCCTTCAGTCCAGTATACGTACGCACTACGGTCTACCAGACATTTTGAGAATTGTGTGCGTTTCACTCTTTGGAAACACTTTGAGGATGTCCTCTTCTGCTTCTAATATTATTAGACATCATAAGATACCAATGGCATCAGAATCAGAATCATACATACTTTAATAGTCCCCAGAGGGAAATTGTGGTTTCAGTTTGTACTGAAAACAGTACAAACTGTTCGTCACAATACATCACATACATTATACATTAGGGTGTGTGTGTGTGTGTGTGTGTGGGGGGGGGGGGGGGGGGGGGGGTAACGGGGGCCAAGCTGCCTGGTTTCCACCGGTTGCCTGGCTCCCCAGGTCCCGGCGGATACCTAGCGCTGCCTTGATCTCTGTAGAAAGATAGGAGCCACAATGGGGAAGGAGAGAGGAAAAACATATTTCACACTTTATCCTTGACAGGGTACAGTTTGAGATATCAAAAAAACCTTGGCACAAAAAAAGCACAAGTAAACACAAGACAGACAGCAGAGGGGTCACATTGGAGGCGTAGTCACATGAATTCAATCTGACATAATGAGACATTAGTTGTGTGTGAATGCACTCATCATACACACACAACTAATGAGACATTAGTTGTGTGTGTATGATGAGTGCATTCAATTTGTCCGTGAACGCTGACCACAGACTATGTCCTTGATTAGATGGAAGTTAATCAGCAGTCACTGAGCGCATCCACAGGTGTCGCGGGTAAGGGATGGGGGGGGGGGAGCAGACTTCTGTGCCCTTTTGCCATAACATCCAGGGGAGATTAGATAAAGGGGGTAGGTCGAATCCAGAATAACGCCTTGTTTTGAGGGCAGGCTGCACAGGAATTTCCCTCAGCCTTGAGTCTTTGTCCAGCTGGCTCTATCATGGCAAAATCCAATACTCCAAATGTTTTTGGGCTTTTCCGCCTTGAAGCGAGCATGCACATCCAACAAGTTATCCCATCTCACCTTTAAGTTCAACCACCGCAGCCAGCCTGCGTTCAATCGCACCCAGCATACGGCTCAGCTCCCGATCTTGCTCGTTCACAGCCTTTGTGAGGGCATCAACTGCTGCCGGCAGCCTGATTAATGCCCAAATTGCTGCCGACATCCTCTGTAATTGAAGATACGTAAGGTTTCCCCCCAATCCAAACAGAAGAAATCCAAGTATCATAAAACCAAAAATCCAGACATCTTTGACATCCTCCAGTGACAACGTTGTGAGACACACCATCCTCCACTCTTTCCAGGAGTCCATGGTGTATCCCACGAAGTGAGTCCCAGCAGGACAGGACGGGTCCCCTTTTTCCTGTCTTCCAGTTGAAAAAATTTGATCAATTGCATTGAGAGACCAGCTGACTAGATCCATTTTTTTGAGTTTGGTGGTATGAAGAGAGAGCTCAGAAAAGGACAAGACACAGCAAAGCAGGGACATGCAGGGGAGGTGCAGGAGCAGCAGGAAAATGCAACCGCCTCCTTCAAGAGTCAGAACAGAAGTTTTGACATCTGTGATTATAAAAAATTTACCACATTTGTCTTTAGATTGTGAGACTTCCCTGACTTGATTCGATACACAAATAATTTTTTTAAACAGGAAATGATTTGCAATCTATCAAATATCTTCCTCGTTTTAGCCAATCAGAAGAACATATCCCACTTGGGCAAAAATGATCTTATAAGCCAGTCCCATGAACGCTTTCATACAGCGCTATATACTGTATGTGTAGTTTTGGGTCCAGGCAGGCAGGTGGAATTTAACTGTTGAGATCTCCTAATGGCTTTCTGCAACAACATGTGACCAGACCAGCTTTTTTCTTGGCTAAGTGAGACTACATACAAGAGCTAGCTTATGTATCTCGCTTCTGTTAAAAGTTGCTCACCTAAACTGATTGAAAGTAACATTTAAACATCTTATAACAAAAGGGATAGCTAGGTAAGGTTACATGGTTCACTTTCTACTCACCTGTTGCTGCCAAAAGCCTTATTGAAGTTTAAACTTCATGGGTGTGCTTGTGCCAAGACTGAATGCATACAGCACTGTTTGAACACGTTCATGGGATTGGCTAATAAGTTAAATATATAAATATAAAATCATTACCCATGTAGGGTACCATCTTGTCATTAGCTGCAACAAGGGAGATAGTTGATTTGTTGAAAATCATTCCCTGTTAAAAAGATGTGTTTTTTTATGAGTCTCAAAACTCTACATATATACAGTGAAGTTGACAGACCATACTTCATTTTTGAATCAAGAAATAATTGTGCATGCATCAGAAATACAAATGTGGATTTTGTCCTGTGCATGTGGCAAATTTTAATTCTACAGGGCGAGTATGAATTGTTCTTTGAATGTGTGCATCTTGTTCAATCTGCTTGTTTGAATCTACCCATGATCTTTAAATCTCCTGTAAATCAAATGTATTTGTGTATATTAACACATTTTTTCTAGCTCCATACTCATGCATTTGACAAGAAAATCACTCAAGTCATTTATCATCTCTTACCAATACTGAGGGGTGTGAAGAAGACAAATTTAAAATATAAAATCGACTGTTGGATTTAAATATTTCATATAAAACCAATACATATATCATATGAAACAAATACACACAAAAAATACAGTAGTAAAAGATAAATCATACAGAAAAACCTATTCTAAAATTACCATGCTTGAAATGGATGCCTTTCCCCCTGAACCAAAATTAACCTCGAAAAAGCCACTATAAACTAAACACATCATGCATCTTTCTGGCTAATGCTTGTATAAAGCAAACAGAAATGGATGTCTGCTGCAGTCAGACACTGAGTGCAAATAAAATGACCCTTCAAAAAGTCTCTTTAGTGCACTTCACGCTAAAGTGTTTGAGATATGAATATTTATAGTAATGATACCCTGAATCAGAGCTTTACTTGTGCAAGGATGTGAGGAGTTTAATTTCTCTTCCCAGAGGTCCCTAGACATTCTTACATTTGTCTCCATATCCAGTATAGAAAAACAATCAAAGCTTTTAATTAACAAGTCTTTAAATAGGCAGTTCACTTTAAAGCAAAGTTTGTTTGTTAAAAATATAGGTCCTTTTGCAGCCTTTTATGTTAACATTGATCTAAATAGTGTTTGCCTTCCTTATGAGTTATTAATTAAGTACAAACAGACACATAGCCCTGAACGGGCAGATATTAATTGGGTAGGGATATACCTCAGTGACCAGATGGGTTGCTGCTGTTCCCTTTCAGACACAAAACCAATATCCACATTACTAATCACAGACAGGTTTATGTTTATTTTATGTTTGCCTGTGGTCAATCCACAATGTTTGTATAAGTGAGTGTTGTCTGTGTAAATGTTGAAGCAGTCGCAAAGAATATTGCAGTGGCTTTGTTTGAAAAAACAAAGAAATTATTATATTTTAGTGGTTTTTAAAGCTTATCATGCATTCATGTGTGGTGCTTAGCTGAAGTAAGTTTAGAGTAATTCACGTCTCAGAGGGACAATTGTCACATAGCAGTGGCTTATCTGATATTGAATTTTTATGATATGAATGTGTGCTTGGACTGCAAATATGATATTTAAAAAAAACTAAGAATGTGAAACATTTGGTGTTTTTGAATAGCTTTTGGGAATTTATTTATTTTTATTTATAACTTTAGAAGTGCCATTGTAAATTTAAACACAGAAAAAGATTGTAGGACAATTTCTATGTGTTATGAAACTGCATAGACTGACTAATCTAGCTGTGTAACAATCATCTATTTATCTAATTTGTATATTTGCTGGAGTGGTGGACAGGTGCTTATCGCTAATGATTATTTGGAGAAAGGCATCTGTCTGCATAGGGACAAACTACAGAACAGAGAAGCTAGCAAACATTCATACCTAAGGACCATTGTGCGTGGCCAGCGTGGAAGGGTGATTTCCTGGTATCGTTGAAAAATTATTATTATTATATTATGTTAATGATAGCATATTCAAGTAATTAATCTATTGATTGGGCAACTAATTATGATTATTTTAAAATTTCCTTTATCATATTCTGTTATTGAAATACATTTCAGGTGAATGTAAAAGTATTTTGATCATTTGACCTTGACTGCACACCTTTGAATGTCTATTTATTGTCGCTTCACAATAATCACAACCATTAATCTCAGCGACAAATAAAACACTGAAATATGCCAAACAATAAACATTAAACATCTGATGAAATTGCACTGTGTTTAATGTCTACATAGCACTGAAAAAAAAACCTCTGTTACAGGATGCAAACTTTTCTTGAATAGAAATCGATCGCTCAGTTAGCTTAACGCAAACAAAAAATGCATACAGAAAAAAACTTTGGGGTATTTTAGTAGTTAAGCCATATCTTGATCGATTTAGCTAAATCATTTCAAAAATTACTTTTGTCTAAAAAAATGTACAAGAATGTACTTAAATTTTTCACCAATTGCTGCTCAGTTAGCCGCAGTAAATCACATGATAGGGTGTTCTTGCTTACAGAAAACTGTGGAAATACTGCCCTCTGCAGCCACTTTACTGAACTGCATATGATTTAAACTATCAATGAGAATTATATTTTGGGACAAAAGCAATGGTTATATTTATTAGAATCATGCTTTGATGCATTAAACTTTTTTTATGTTCAAACATTGACCGATGTAACAATCTATTTACATTTTTTTTATCTTTACTGCTCGTTCCAAAAAAAAAATAAAAATACATCAATATCAATATTTATGTAGTTAAAACTCAATGCAGTGATGGTATGCTGTTTAAGGACAACTTCTTTTTGTTGGTTATCCCCTGATCATGCAAAGTTTGCTTGTTTTTTTTTTTACTGTGTGAGCAAGTGGGATTATCCTGACAGTACCCACAAGTACAGTGGAGGAGCACATCCAATGTAGAATGGGCCCATCATGGGTTCAAACCTAGGACCTTCTTGCTACAACTCATGTTGTGGAATTTATATAAACAGTCTTGCCACAGTCCTTTTCATCAATAGTTTTGAAAGCCCTTTTGACACTACATATTTAACTGAATTAAAGAAAGAAAGAAATGAAAAGAGAAACCAAATGAATTGTCTTTACTCTTCAAAATATCAAGAAAATCCTTTTATCATTTTTGAAGCATCTATTATTCTGTTAACTAAGTAGCCAGCATTTTTTATGGTTTGTTGCATTTTGAAAGAGGGTAGTGTAACATTGTAATGTTTATTCATTTAGCTTTCCTTTTCTTAAAAGCAAATTAAACATTTGACATTTTATGTAGGGCCGTTGACAATGCAACTCTGTTATGGCCATTTCAAGAGTAAACATTTTTTAAAATGTTGTCTTTCTTGTATATCTTTTTAGTACTTTAAAGACAAGATTGTTTTTCTATGAGTGACAAACATCTTTCTCTTTTCAGCCATGTTCAACCTCATTCCAGTGGGACTGCGAGTGGTGGCCATACAAGGGGTGCAGACCAAGCTCTATCTAGCAATGAATAGTGAAGGCTACCTATACACATCAGTAAGTGTCTCATTCTGGGTCAGTGTGAGTTTTGTTTTTTAGCCAGGAGAGGTTTAGGTCCACCTCTTTTCATAGTGAATGCCTATTTTAGTCGGTGTGGTCTAAATGTTTGCTGCAGTATATAATCAAACATTATCCTTAAAAACACATTCTCTGTTGGTGCTGAGAAAATATCAAACTTCCCCCAAAGCAAAAGAGGTTGCCCTAAATATTTCTACGGTTGCAAAGCCATTCAAAGAAACTAGTAATTTTAGGAACAAACAATGTTTAGTTTGGAAACTATACATTTTTTATGCATAAAAACCGAAAAGAAAGAACAAAAAAGGTAATTTACCAGACAGGTAAGTCAATTTCCCAAATTGTTTTCAGATCCTTATGCCAATATCTGCCCAATGTGCAGCTCTTTCACACTTAAAAATATACGAATGTCTAAGTAGCATTTTGCATGAGAGAGATAATCTTACAGGCTACAGAGATAAACAAACCAAAATGCCAAAGTAGTTTATTGTCATTTGTTTGCCTATTTCTGTTTAAACACCTTAAAACCCTTATTAATTTTTTTTATATATTTCTGATTTAGAGACAATAATAATAAGATAATATGTTTTTAGTTACATAGCTTTACTTAATATTCACAGCTAGAATGTAATTGGTATTGCCAACTGCCATATGTTTAATTAAGACTGTACTAGATCATCTTTGTGGACTATTTAGTAGGGTGTTAAAACTTACTCAAATCAGCAGGAAAACAGCTGGAGTCTACGGAGAACCTTGCTGCCTGCACCCAATGTATCATTTAAGCTGTTTTTAAAAAAGAAACCTCTCAAGGAAACCGGTTCATCTTACTGATGTGTTCAATCGGAAGAATGCTATAGGGGGATGGTTTGCAGGGCTTCCCGTTTCAGCTAAATGAGCAAGGAAATTGAACTGAATGTGAAGCACACTACCTAATAGTGCATGTCTCCCTGGAATTGGCTGCTTTTGTAAAGTACTTTCTTCCAGCCTCACATTAAGCTAATAAATAGCAAGACAGTATTTGGGGTAGAATCCCATTCAAATTGGAGAGAAAACAGATGAAGCAGTCTGGCAAGTGTAAGAACGTTTGCCGTTATGAGATCTAGATTTCTTCCACTGTTTCAATTCAGTGCATAAATGCATGAAGGAGAAACACTGAGTAAATGGTATGTGTGTTTTAAATCAACTTTTTATTTTGTTAGCATGTTATGTACAGCCTGCGCTGTTTTATAAACACAATTTGTTTTTTGTTAGGTAATATGGCTACTCGATATGACCTAAAAATCTAATCTTCAATTTCTTTTTCTACCAAATGTTCTTACTTAAGTTTCATAATAAAAATACAAATGGCATGTATTGCTTTCAAAAACTAGATTTTATTTCAATTATCCTGCCGGAGAGGTGAACTTAATTTAAGGTAAAAGAAAGCTAGCAGAAAGGGTTATGTTGACTGTTGTTAGAACATGGCTAATCATGTTACAGTGTTTTTCTACATGTTACTTGTGCCAACTCCTTGACTATTAGCTGGGACTGAATTGTTCTCTTCTCTTTTTGTTTTATTTGAAACATGGTTCATTCATGTTGCAACCCTCTTAGCCTCTCTCCCCCAAAACAAGCTTTGCTCTCATATGCATTAAATATGTAGACTAGGTTATTTCTATATAGAGATAGTATTGCGAGAGATAAATAGCATCTGTATAAGTGAACAGAAGTCACCAAAATGCACTCTTTATTACCATCAGTGTATGGGAGAAAGAAGTAGTCAATGAGTATTTGATTTTACTACCATTTTTTTCACTTCTGCTTGTATACAAAAGTAGTTGAAGGCCTGTAGTATCCAAATAACAGAAGCATCACTCCAAATGCAAAAAATATATTTTCTCAGTATAATCTGTAAACATATAACCACGCTCATCTAAATTGACACAAAAATCATATACTTTAAAATGTTAACTTGTTTTTGAATTAATAGATCTATACTCTTGTATTCACAAGTGCCTTTCAAATGGTGTTATTAATCTCCTAGTGGGCAAATTTTGAATTAGGGTGAGTCACTAGGGTTACAGCTGAGTCTCATCTAGACTACTCAGTGAGTGTGAGAGAGTGGACTGAAGCATTCAGCATTTGTGAAGGAGAGATATTTATCAGGACAGCTGAGTTTGAACAAAAAACTATTATTAAAGATGTTTATTACAAAATGGGTATATTGATAATATGCAAA
The DNA here is from genome assembly GCA_034780135.1 of Jordanella pulchra. Classification (NCBI taxonomy): domain Eukaryota; kingdom Metazoa; phylum Chordata; class Actinopteri; order Cyprinodontiformes; family Cyprinodontidae; genus Jordanella; species Jordanella pulchra. The sequence goes on along the minus strand of JAUZNJ010034747.1, from coordinate 3,173 downwards.
TAATTTTAAATAGGTCAAATTAAGGGTGATTTCAATTTCAGCCTAAATGAAGAAATGAGCAGGTTGAACAAAACAGGAACTCCACAGTTTGCAGACAGTTTAGTTCATCTGTACATGAGTGTGAGTGATTATGGGCTTTGTGATGCATGCATCACAAAGCACTATAGTCACTCTAACAGCAGGAAATATATTTCTTTTCTCACATGTAGATCACTCTTACTCTCATTTGGATCATTACCTAGTCAGCAGCTCTTGGTTGCCTAAAATTAAAGATACTGAGATTCCACCTATGTCTGTCAATGATCATTCTGCTGTCTCTTTAAACACTGCAATTTAAAAAAGAAAAAAAATGAATAAAGGATGGAGATTTATTACAACATTGCTACAAGATTTACAATTTATTAAAAATTGTAACAAAATGTGGAGTTTATCTTTCAAGTGTAGTGATGTCCCTTGAACATCACCATCTGTCCCTTGGGAAGCTGAGGAGGCAGTGATGCGAGAGAAAATAATTTCCTTCTTGGCTGGCAGTGGTGTGTTGTCCATCTTAGTGTAGGTGTGGGGCTTCCTCTGGCTGTCTCCTGATCTGACTATGAATTGTTTTGGGTCAGGCTGGGGTGCGGGGGACACTGGGAACAGAGGCTACATTGGATAATGAACTCAGGTTGGGGGTTTTCTGAGCATAGCACCAAACTTAAGTTCTTGACATTGGTGTCCAGTTTGGCTGTCCAGTCATCTCTCTGTTGCCTCTGCACACCCTGGCATGCCTGTCTTTGTTCAGGGCCTGTTGGCTTGTTGCTGCAGCCCCTTGGGGCTTCAGCACCATAGACTCTGGGGTCTGGTCCTGGAGCTGTCCTCTGGTCATCCCAGGTGGGTATTGTCCCTCTGTATCTGCCATCCCTATGTCCCTTTACTGTGTTGTGCTTTTGGACATCTAGGGCTCTGGTCTCCTCTGTGTCAGCCCTGGGCTCTTTGGGGTGGTCTAGGTCCCACACACCTACTATTGAGCATATCTTCCTACTAAAGAAGTCTTATAAACCTTATATGCAGCACACTTGTGTGTACACCACAAGCATTTAGATCCAGGTGTTAATGGAAATACACAGCTTAAGACTAAGCTGCAGCCTCAACTAGCTATGAATAAAACTATGTAATGTGTTGTATGTCATGTGTTTTTTTTTATTTTTTCTAACCCCTTAATTCTTTCTCTCTCTCCTTCCTCTTCTCTGTCTATCTCTACCCCTCAAGTCTAATCCCCTCTCCTTTTCTCACCTCCCTTTCTGTCTCTGAATCAGTTGCATATGTTCTGTTTTTTTTCCTAAAGCCATTACTAATAAAGTCTCATACACAATAATCAAGTGGAACCTTATGGCAACAGCACTTGTGAAAGCAAATATGTTGGGCACAAACTCTCTGTGCTATATTGGCAAACAGGACATGTTAAAAATAAAAAAGTCAAATTCACAAGAGACCCAACATTTTTTTGAAACAAATGATTTGTGATTTAAATAATGTAAAAGGTAAAAACTCCATCATGATAAAACATGTGCTTTGCACTTCTGAACAAATGCAAATGTTTTTATTTTATAATGCTTAAACAAAATGAATATATATTTTTCAAAAGAGGAAGCATTTTTCAAAACTGACACAAGTACTACTAAAATGACACAGCAGTGAATCAAAGTAAAGAAAACTTAATCTTAGCTTATATGTTATGCAAACAGTTTGTCTCTAATGCTGATAATTTACTTACAAAGTTATTTCGTAAGTCTGGAGAAGCACAAAGCAATGTCAGGCTGATCTAAACAAGAATTGTCCATTTTAACTCCCCCAACTAATTTAAAACCTATTATCCTAAAAATGGAAAACTAGAGTTAAGAACTTATTCCATTTCAAGTTATTTTTTTATTTAGCTTTAATTCACACTTTTAATCAAATGTTGTTGTCTTCTTTTGATAATTGCATCTGCAAATGATTTGCTTGAATGTCTGTCTTGAAAAGAGCCCTGCATGTTAGTGACATTATCCATGTAAATGGAGGTAAAAGCAAAACAAAGGCTAAACATAACAAGAGAAAACAATATCTAGGATGAGAAACACAAAAGGTAATTAGGGCGAAGGTGAGAAACTATTTTGCAAGGACCTTACTACTATAACTAAAGTGTCTGAAGTAAATAAATAGTACAAAGCGGTGGTTAATTATAAACTAGGAGATAGTTTACAAGTAGAACATAAAGGAAACCACCTCTTATTGTTTTTTATGTAAAAAGTATATTTACTGTATTTTACTCTTCAACATGTTCTAAATTATTTAGATATTGTTTGTCAGTATATAACGTAAAATATGTAGATATTTTATTTTGTATGCTAATTGATAGGAATTGGAATCCTTTAGCATCTCAGGATTCAATTCAATTATGATTTATGAGGTCACAGTTCAATTTAAGAATAAATTTTTGGATTCTGAACGATTTTTGATTGACAATCATCAAAATGATGATGTATTGCTATCTGCTTTGCTTGTCAGAATAACAAATGAAGAACATTAAAGTGTCGGTTTCATATTTATCATCGAGTTTTAAACATCATTTATGCTTAGCTTATGCTTAAAATAAGGTGCTAATGTTCAATAGAGAGGGTTCCATTGAAAAAGATGCATTTTCATTTAAGAAGAAATCTTTTAGTTCCCTCGTAAAGTTGTAGCACAGCTGTCTCCATAAAAAATGTACAACGTAAGTTTGCAGACATCATACCTTAGCTCCGCTGTCTGCAACATACAAATAATCCCCTTATTCTCCACCACACAGCTAATAGGCCGAGGTTTTTTTTAGCCAACTGATGTTTCCCACAGTGGTCTGGGTGACAAAGATTTAAATATTTAAATCTGTAAGATCTAAATATTGATATGTATATATAATGTGTGTGCATCATGGTCTCTGGTTTATTGGGTTGCTTTATAAACATTATCATTATCTACAGTAACTGATCGTGCCAGGGTTTCGGTCTATATATACATATATATATATACATATATATATACATATATATACATATATATACACATATATATATACATATATATGTATAGATATATATATATATATATATATGTATATAAAAATTCGCTTCTCACCCTCCGCGGGTGGTCTCTGTCATCCTCTGAGCTTGGGTCCT
>JAUZNJ010034746.1:0-12560 GCA_034780135.1 Jordanella pulchra | reverse complement strand
CATTAGTAACACACTACACCATCAGGGACTGAAATCCTGCAGTGCCAGACGTGTCCCCCTGCTTAAGCCAGTTCATGTCAAGGCCCATCTCAAGTTTGCTAGAGAGCATTTGGATGATCTAGAAGTGACTGGGAGAATATCATATGGTCAATCAAATTTTCAGTAAAAACTCTACTCGTCATGTTTGTTGTCCAAAGAACACCATACCTACTGTGAAGCATGGGGGTGGAAACATCATGTTTTGGGTCTGTTTTTTCTGCTAACGAACCAGGACGACTGATCTGTGTAAAGGAAAGAATAAATGGGGCCATGTATTGTCAACGTTTGAGTGAAAACCTCCTTCCATCAGCAATTGAAGATGAAACGTGGCTGGGTATTTCAGCATGACAATGATCCTAAACACACCGCCCAGGTAACGAAGCGGGTAGCTTTGTAAGAAGAATTTCAAGGTCCTGCAGTGGCCTAGCCAGTCTCCAGATCTCAACCCATTAAAAAATCTTTGGAGGGAGTTGAAAGTCTGTGTTGCTAAGTGACAGCCCATCACTGCTCTAGAGGAGATCTGCATGGAGGAACGGGCCGAAATACCAGAGACAGTGTGTGAAAACCTGCTGAAGACTAACAGAAAACGTTTGATCTCTGTCATTGCCAACAATAACAAAGTAATGAGATGAACTTTTGTTATTGACCAAATACTTATCTTCCACCATATTTTGCAAATAAATTCTTTAAAAATCAGACAATGTGATTTTCTGGATTTTCTTTTCTCCTCTTGTTTCTCATAGTTGAGGTACATCTATGATGAACATTAAAGGCCTTTCTCATCTTTTTAAGTGGGAGAACTTGCACAATTGGTGGCTGACTAAATACTTTTTCACTCCACTGTATTAAGCTATTCTATAGTTTTTCTAACAGTAGCCACAAATGTTGATGCTTGAAGCTACAGGGAGCTTTCAGTGCTGCTGCTCCTCACAAATAGTGAGTCTGAAGCTTTATAGTAAAACTGTTTTATATAAGGTCTAAAGGAGTAAAGTTTGGATTCCAGTCAGCATGTATGAATGTCTGAGTTGGTTGTTATATTTCTTTGTAAGCTCCAGGCATTTCTACATGTCTTTATCATGTTTAATTATTAATATCAAGTCATAATATGGGCCCAGATTTTTATTTTGGTGTATAATTGATTACTTGTTAAAATCCCTTTTTTAGATTTGGATCAATTTGAAAAAAGAAATGATAAAAGAATAAAATGAACTGTGGTCTTTTCTGGAACTGAGTCATTTTCCCAACTGACTGACTGACTTATTGAAATGAAGTTTGTTGTATCATTTTGATTGTGTTTATAGCATAAAGATTAGTTCATTTTCAAGTATCTCAGACATGTCTGCAGTGAAGGAGCTGTTTTAGACTTTATATTGGCTTTAAAACTAACAGTCTAAGCTTGGGATTTTATCTGTGGCTAAAATGCTGCTCAGTGCTGAGAGTTGTTGTGCAGCTTTTTCTCACATGTGGATGTGTTGCTTGGCATGGCATCCATCCCCAGGTTAGCTACCAGTCTTTGTCTCAGGGAACAAACGTGTGTGTGCGTGTGTTAGGAAGTGTGACTGCCTGGATGTCCTCTAACTTAAATGTCCGATTTTGGTTAGGGATGCTATGATAGTGTTGTTCTATTTTCGATGCAATACTGATGTTGCAGAGTATTAGGAGATACTAAAAGAATATTAGCAAGAATCAACCATCCTTTCCTTATTTTGTGTGAAATGTTAGAAAAAAGCTTAATCAGGGAAATTTATTTATAACCAAGGAGTTGCATAGATTCGGAACAGAAACAGAGCTAGCTGTTTGTATAACTTGCTTATATCATAGATTTTAGTTGCAGTCTGTTATATTTCCATATTTGTTTTCTAGCTCTTGTCTGATATTAGATAGGGAGATCTCATTTTTCAAAATGAACCTTCTTTCCTCAAATACTTTCTCCTGAGTACTTACTCCTGAGTTTTTCAAAACTTTGTCCCTCACTCTCGCATTGTATTTTTTTTTTCAACTGCATTCTCATTAAATGTTTATCCTTTTTTAATTCCTTTATCCTGTCTGTGACTCTCTGCTATGAAGCCACTTCTGTCTGTTTCAGTGCTATCAGCGAAACTGAGAGAAAACAAGAAGAACTGGTTTGGCCCCAGTCCTTACGTGGAAGTGACAGTCGACGGGCAGTCAAAGAAAACAGATAAATGCAACAACACTCACAGCCCCAAATGGAAGCAGCCACTTACTGTGTAAGTCAGAGTAACTTCAGACACACGTGACCCTTGATCACAGCTACTTCAGAACTTTGACATGCTGACAGATGTTTGTTTTTTAACCTAAAAGTCCCTTATACACAGGATTCACTCTATTACTTGCCTATTACACACCTTCAATCTGGTGTTCAGGGAGCTTGAAACAAGTCTATCAATTCTGAAAACTTGGATTAAGATACTTGTTTCAAAAAGAGAACTCTAAACTCGGAATTTTAAGATGCCATCACCTGCTACCTTTTGTTTTTGTGCTTTACAGTTGGATCAGTAATGTTAGCCTTGTTATGGAAAACATTGCAGCACCAGGCTAATCTGTTGTTGATCAATTATCCATGCACAAAATAACCATAAAGCACTCACAATAACTGCTGTCTGAAGTTGTTAAATTACCCATAATTTGAATTAGGTCATGATTTAAAAAGAGGTTTGAGGTTTTTTTCTAACAGGTAGTTGAAACGCTGCTGTTGCAGCAACCAAAGGTAATTTCCCCCAGAAGACTGCTCACACATTTAGTGTTTTTTTTTTTTTTTTTTTGCCAAGTTGGACATTTTGAAATGATTTCTTTTTTCACCAGAGGTTCTACAGAGTTTCTCAAGACATTTCCTGCTGCAGCATCCAGTTTTATGTATGAGTAACAACATCAAGAACATGTCAGTATATGAAGGGGAGTTTTTTAAATCTGTTTTAGGTCAGTCTTACAAACCATGGAAAATATCTAAACGAACTCCATTTTAGGCCTAAAAACTGTGAAGTACATCTAGATTTTCTTAAAACATAATAAAATGTCGGTTGAATATATACATATCCTTTTGCATCCAAAATTTATTTTATTTTATTTTATTGTCGATGTAACAAAACAAAATCCTTGTATTAACTGTTTTTCTTGTTTTTGAATTAAAATAAAAAAATTTCTTATCAGACTCTGCCTACTTAGTAAGAGAATCTGCTTAAATGTATTCATGTAGACATTAGATTTAAATCACACTTGTCCTGATAAAGTCTCAAAGTATCTTAAAAATAACAGAAATATCCCTAATTTCTGTCCTTTCTTTTCTCCCTGGGCTCTTTGCTCTCTTCCGTCTATGTGACAGTTCTTCCTTCAACTGGATTTCTTTACTCTCTCTCTCTTTCTTGTCCTTTACGTTTCTCCCTTTTGTCTCCTATTCCTATTTCTTTCCTTCTGTCCTTTATCTCTTCCTCCTGCCTCTACTTCCTTTCTTATCCTGTCTTACCACCATTGTTTTATACATTCACAACTTATCATTGATCAAAAATACTATTACATTTCTCATAATGCACAAAACCAGCTCAACAGAAGAGGATTTCCTTTTTATTCTTTTCCACAAGAGCTTTGCGTGTTTTTTATTTATCAGTAAAAGGAATCTGTAGGACTTTTTACATTTTGTAGTATAGACAGACACTTTCTCTAACTCGACAAATTTTGTTCTCAATGGAGATAAAAATCAACCAGGTTTTCCAAAGATTTCTACATTTGCCAGATTTTAATGTGATGAGAAGCGAATCAACCTTTCCAACATAATAATATTGTGTATTACTTCAACCCAAGCTCCCCTGTTATAAGCTTATTTACTTCTTTTCTAACTTATTTTTATTCTCTAAACTATATGATAGTTCCTTTTTAACAGCTCTATGCCATATGTTTACTAAGGGAGGTAATTGGAGCCATACATTCAGTGTCTTTTCGTGGTGCTATTCAAACAGCTGCAATAGTGTTGGGTCATAGTCACTCTGTCCTTGAATAGCCTCTGTTTGTCAGAGGAACTACACAAGAAAAACAGTTCTTGTTTGTGTCTGTCTGCATAGATAGATGCCAACAGAAATTAGTGTTTATGTTTAGGATTAAGAATATGTTGTAAGGCTCAAGGGGCTTTCACGTATCAGACTGTCAACTGTAGAAGTTTTGTTTCCAATATTTTGTTCACCTCTAGATTAATTAAAATTCTTTGTCTCAATAGGATCGTCAGTCCTTTCAGCAAGCTAGTGTTTCGTGTTTGGAGCCACCAGACCTTGAAGTCAGACCTGTTTTTAGGGAAGGCCAAGCTGGACATCAGTGAGATACTAAAGGCCAACGACATGAAAAGTAAGTAGCTGCAATGCAGACAGCTAAAACACACTGGATAAAACAAAGTGTTGCTTTTCTCAATCAAAACAAATAAATGCAAACTGTTTGACAAAAGACTTGAGGTGGAGTTCATTTCTCTGTAGGAAACCTAAATATTTAGCCACAGCTAAAGTTTTATGGCAGGAAAGGACTGGATACCTCCGGTCCTCAAGAGCCACTGTTGTAATTGATAAACATGTTCCTCTGGTTCAGCACCTCTAGAACCAACGAAACGCTCATTTCCAGACCTCTGCAAAACTCAATGACATCCTCAGGAGAAAACTTGGCTATTAAGTTATGCAAGGATAGCAAAACATCTTGGATATGAAAAAAATTTGGAAAGACTTAAAAAATGTTGTTCACACATTGTGATGAAGGATTTTTTGCCAATAATCAAATTGCGATCATTAAAAGTTTGGCTTGTCCAGAGTCTATTGTCAGCACATTAACTGCAACTTTCTCTTCCCTTCTGTCTGGTGTCAAATTCCCTTCAAGCGTATTACCGCCACCTAAAGGGATGGAGGGAGAAATTTAGCGTCTTAGTCTTGATAAATGTAATGTGACTAAAAATGAGTGCCTTGGCAGTTTTAAGGTTGCATTTTTCTAAATTGTGATTATATTGTATATAGAATGAATTGCCCAGCCCTTTTCTCTTGTCCTTTCTATCCAGCTGCACCAAGTTTTTCACTGCTATGGAGTGGTTTTTTTGTCGTTCTAGTTAAAACAAGGCATCTTAGTTTCAGAGCATTTTAGTTAACAGCATGTCTAAACACTAAACATCTCCAAATGTGTTTACATGGTACCATAGATGTTTGCTTTCAAAGAGCTGCTTAGCTTAAAATAACATTTAATCAGACATACATGCTTTTCAACAGGCCATTCTGAGCATTTTTTTCATCTATGAATCTCATACACAGGCGTTAGGACACATATGACTGTTTCAGAATATTAATAATGTGATTATTTTTATTTTTTTTTTCATAAAATGGGGTCTTTAATGTCGCTCCTTAACATTTCATCTCTTAATAGTTTCTGAGGTGATACAGACGCTCCAGCTGTACGGTGACAGAGAGCAAACAGATGTTGTGGGAGACCTGTCTGTTCTTCTGGACGGCATGACGGTGGACCCTGAAATGTTTGCCTCAGCAGAGGCCGAGTGTCACAGTGAGTAAAAGTGGATTTTTCTTTCAACAAGGTCCATGGTGAGTTCAAAGTCTAAAGTTGGAGGTCAGAGTTAAGAACCGGTTGAAGAGGAAGAAGCTGACGCACGCAGAGAGCTCAGTGGAGCACAGACCAGAGTTTGCCCTGCAATTGATAAGTTGACGGTTCAAGCCCAGGATCTGGTTTTCAGTGCTGTTGTGTCCTTGGGCAAGACATTGTACCCCCCCTGGTCAGAGGGCCAGGTGGCCCAGGGCAGCTGTGGCCACAGTGTTGCTTGCCACCATGAGTGTGTGGTTGAACGGGTAAATGACTGAATGTAGCGTAAAGAGCTTTGGTTAAGTCTCCTTGAAAAAGCAGCATATAAGTACAGGCCATTTACCATTTCTTGGTAAAGACCAAAGGTCTCTCCCACGGGTGTTTGTAAAATGCACCAAGGCTACAGTTGCACCTCTCGGGGAGAAAGCCATCGTCTGGAGACTGGCTGATTGCAGAGGAGCTCATATATCATATGGCAGCTCTGGGTTTCTCAATAAATTCGGAAAACAGCATTCTAACCCAAGTGTAAACGATCACTTTTCTTGGCCTGTGCCTAAACACAGACAAGGTCAAACTGCGCCTCTCGGCAAAGAATGGAATGACAGACGGCTCATATAGTGGAGCTGGAGCTCTTGGCCGTCATGTTAGCACTGAGACACTTTCTGCCCTTTATTAGAGGGTGCCATGTTTTAATCTGGACAGACAATACAGTGGTTGCTTACGTCAACACACAGGGTGGTCTGTGCTCACATCACACAGACCGATAATCTGGACCAGCTTAACGCCTGCAGTCACTGAAAACGATTCACATGTCAGGAATCATGAACGAGGCTGTTGAGGGGAAGTCCCTGCTACAAGGACTGAAAACTTCATAGCAGCGTATTAACTCAAATATGGGAGAGGTACGGCCGGGCAGAGCTCACCTCTTTACATCAGAAGAGAATGGTCAATGTCCAAGGTTTTTCTCCCTGACCAAGCCTGGCGCTCCTTGGGGTTTGATGGACTGGTAGGCATAGGTTCTGCTGTACACCTTTTCTCCACTGGAGCTTATTACTCCTAAAATCCTCCGGATGCAAGAGAGGATACATGCAGAGATCTTCTGGTCACTGTTCAAGCCATGGCCGCTCCTTATTCACAGAAATCTGTTGAGGCATGTGGGGAGATATTTTATCATCCAGAGCGTATGGTGCTTTAAGCCTGGCCTGTCAGAGTGTGAATCTGACTGCCAGTGGGCTTCCCCAGAATTTCAAGTGCAAGGGCTGCCTCCACACAAACAGTGCATATGAGGACAAGAGGCGTGCCCAAAAACCATGGTTAGCGCCATGCAGAACCCTGTGCCAGTTCTTCTGACATTTCTACAGGAGTTGCTGGATAAAGGCTTGGCTTTTTTCCGATGTGAAGGTGTACCTTGCAGCTATTTCAGCTTGTCATGTTGGTTCCTGGGACAGCGGCCGGACAGACGTTAGGGCAGCACCTTTTTACGGCTGCAAAGCCTTGGACACCGCGTCCCACCCCTGTACACTCTGTATACTTTTTAAGGATTGTTTTATTTGTTTTTTTGTTAGATATTCTAGTTATCTGTTGAGAATCCTCAAGATAAAGTATGTGAATATGTCAACAGATGTTTTTGTCAACTTTTGTTGTGTTTTTCTTTTTTTTTTTTTTTTCTTTTTTTTTTAGGTACATCTAATGGAGAATCATCGCAGCATAATGGGGATCACACATTGAGGTAAATTTTTACTTCTTCCATAAACATCCATTAGTGGCAGATTGACCAATGTTGTCTAATGTTTTTTTTTTTATTATTGTTTATTTTTGTTTATTATTTATTTCTGGACAGGCCAAGTCGAGACAGCTCTCCAGCTGTGGACAGTGTGGAGCACAGATCCTCTCCCAGCAGTCGGAGAACAGTAAACGACAAAGGTTCTCCATCGTTAAGCGGGAAGCCGGCTCGACCTCCTAGACCATCTAGGCCTCCTCCCCCAACTCCCCGCAGACCGACTGCTTCACCAGGTAACACACCAAACTGGCTCACAGGGCTCCAGACTAACTTTTCGCTCTGGTTGTGCAGGTGCACCTAGGTTTTTGTTTTCTCTTCCAAATCTCATTAACTACAAAGTTTACAGCTTCACTTGTGTGTTTTTAAGTTGTTCATGTAGACAATACTGACCTGTAGATGATTATCTAACAATCTGGTCATCACAATTTTTTTTTTTATTTGAAGCATAATTCTACAAGAACTTATAGAGAAAACTTTGGTTCTTCACTTAGCTGACTTTTAAACTTATAACATCTCCAGATAAATGGGAAAAAAGGATGCAAAAAGGAGGTTTCATTAAAAAGCCTGAATATTTTCGGGGTTTCACAGTGAGTATCTTAAGGCTCTGTGTTTTATGGATTTTTCTTACATTAAAATCAGCAAGAACTTCTGCAATCTTTTTTTTAAGAAATTGCTTCTTTTAACTTTATTTGTAATCGGAATGCATAAAAAAAGTAAAAGTAAACAATTCAACTTTGATTTTGAATAATAAAATAATGAATCTCCACTTTAAACTAAATTCTTACATCACTGTGGTCTTTTATTCTTCTTCTCTTTCCTGCCCATCTCTTTTTAACGGTGGTATAAAGCCCACTCCTATTTCTGTCATTGTTTTCTCTTTTTTTATATTAGGAGACGTTCATATCTCTCCTTTATTGTGAAATGTCAGATTGACCCTGTTAGGCGTCGCAGTAACTCACCTGTAGCCCTGGGAGGCTGCATTTTACAAAGCAGAAAAAAGGTAAAAGTAAACACTGCCGATTGTCTGATTCAGCCTGACAGACCAGCTGTTTGTCCTTCAGCTCCTCCGTATGACCACCACACCCCAATCATCACAGGTTGCGCTCTCTGTCTGCCACTGGATGCGTATCTGTTCATCTGTGAGCGCGTGCGGCTGGCGTAACTTTGATTGTCAAAATATCACATTTTATAGAGCTGTACAAACACGTTTCTAATATGTGAGCAAAACTATAAATGTATTTAAAAAAACGCTTTTTTCTGCAGCCGATGCAGTCGGTAAAATTCAGCTGAACAGCCTGATTTCAGTATAATTTTGACAAGTTTCAGCAAAACGGCTGTTATGTTGCTGTGAAGAAAAATGTAAGCGGTGTTAATTCTGTATTTTTTGAAAAGTCCATCTGTGAAAGTAAAAATAAATAAATAAAAACAGAAAAGGAGAGATAACGTGATTTGGTTGGTCTTATTTTACCAGCCTGGTTCTTGTTTGTCACCCTAAACCTGTTATTATCTGCATCAGATATGGGCGCTCTGACAGGGTCTCCTGATTGAATAAACACAGGAGGACCATAAAGTGGCTCTGCTCTGAATTCTGCTGGTTGGTCGCCTCATTTCTGACTCACCTTTTCAGCTGATTGTGTGCAGAACTTATTTAGACGATGCAGTGAAAAGTAGGACCTAAAATAGGCAATTCAAAAAAGCACATCTTTGGTATTCTGCTTTAGATTCTACACAAGAACAAAGTTCAAGTTTCTCCTCTTATTACAGTGTAAAAGTCTTTCAGTGTCAAACATTTACCCCGAGAGTAATCTGGGATTCCGGCCAAAACACAGCTTGTTTTTAACAACCGCCACAACCGTTGAAGCCATAACTACCCTCTAAGAAAAATACTCCGATCTGACATAAAATACAACCAGCATGGGCTTCCTGACAGGTCTATTGCTGGGTGATCCTCACATGACACACTACAATCCATCATCACAGCTTTAACTTCTTTAGTAAATGAAACTACAATAGCTAATCTGTTGAATCAGACCATAGAGTTGTGTCTTTGCTCTGCATGGCCTGGTTCACAGTTCACCACTTTGATAGAGCCTGAACTCTGTAGACTTGGACTACACCACCAAACCTGGTATTTTAAGGCTGTTCTGATCCAGTTTTCCAGTCAGTCAAAGGATTAGTAACCTTTATAGTCCAAAGAAGAACCTTAAAAAATATATTAGCCTATCCTTTAAACTTTGCAGTTTTCCCTGTTTCTAACACATTCAGGACAAGATATTCATTTGGTGTCTAATGAACCATGGCATCATACAGGAGTCATGATGGTTCAGTTTTATTGGTGGTCAGAATGTTGTACCTGATCGATAGAAAAGGATATTTTAAAAAGCGAAGTTGTTTTAGTTACATATTTTTTGTAATTCTGTCCTAATACCGTCTCTCTCTGTCTTAATTTTCCCTCAGCATTTTCTAGCAACAGCTCCGCTCCCACAGAGGTTAGTGAGGGCCAATCAGCCCCCGATACACCAGTGCGGACCTCAGGACCCTCATCTGCTCCAGACTCCAGTCCATCGACATCCTCTAACAGGAGCACCACATCAGGAGCTGCAGCGACCAGGCCGCCGACCAGCAACACCACACCGTCCCTCCCTCCCAGAGCACCATCCATCAGCCATGGACCATTACCCCCTGGGTTAGCTCTCATTTCATAATCTTCACTACAGAGCTGAGAGTTATTAACACAAACATTGAGAAAACTGAAAGCTTCATCAGCAGAAAATACAGGAAGCGAGGAATTAATGAGTCACTCATAGAAACAGCGTCAGGAAATGGTGTTGCTGTTTTTTAGCCAAACAAAACCAAGAACGAGGATCTGCTTTGTGTCATGATTCATGCCTGAAGCCAGGAGGTTGTAGAACAGGAAAACCCAGTACTTGCATAGAAAAGTGACTGGTTACTTGTTTGTTGAAGCAGCAACTTTTAGAATGAGCTGATACACATTAGATTTAAATCAACCTGAAACTCATGTCTTTTTGTTTCTTAGATGCTGTTTTATATTTTATTTATTTATCAATCTCTGTGTCATCTAGGTGGGAGCAGAGGGTGGATCAGAATGGACGGGTGTATTATGTGGATCACGTGCTAAAGAGAACATCATGGGAACGTCCTGAACCACTTCCTCCCGGGTAAATCGACTTTTTTGTATATTTGTCCTTTTTTAAAATAGTGATTAAACTTTGATTACAAATTATGGCTTGATGGTTAAAGAAAATAAATCGAAATTTCCAAATAACAGAGGGTTTTTACTTTTGGTATCTTCTCATTATATAAGAGTGAGGCACAAACTTTCTACATTTAAAAAAAAAGTACAATTTTGATTATTTTTGTTTTTAGAAAACCCCCCAGACTGAATAAGGATAGAGCAATAATAAAGGACCTGTACAAAATCTCTTTGCTTTTGATCAGTAATTCCTAAATTGTTTTCTTGCTTAGATTTACAGCTGAGGTGTAAAAAGCTCTGCTGTAACTTGTTGTGATTACTTATGTACTCCTAGAGGTTCTGTAAAACATGGTCGATCAGCCGCTGTCTCTCTGAGCCTAAACATATGTTTTAATGCACATGACTAATTGTTGGAAGTTTCCACATTCCGTGAAATTAGAAAACTATTTAGGGTGAAGTCTGTCTGACAACAGGTTTAACAGTGACCAGGATTTATAGTAGAGAACCAAAGAAACAGGCAGAGACATTTTTCGGACACTTCTCAGAAATAATCATTTCACAGGCAAACATGTCAGTGGTGCTGCAGGACTATGGGCTCAGGTGGGGCTGAATAAACTATACACTAAAGATTTAGCCCAGTCATGGCCAGGGTCTCTAGCTGTAGATGATTGAATAAAGTCATTTTGTTTTAATCAGGGGTGGCAACCAATTTGTCTGTGTCTGAAAGTACAGCTTCATGAATCCAACAGTAGAATTAACAGTAGAGAAATAGATCAATATTCACCTTTTATTCAATTAAAAATACTTTGTTAATCTCAAAGGGAAATTAAATGTTCTTGTGACTTATAGTAAAAGGTTCTTTAACAAGTTTTTCATGATGGCTGTTAGCAAAAAGGATCTTCTGTAGTGGTCTTTCTGATCTAGAGAAGCTTCTGCCTGAAGATACTGTATTCTAGTACAACGGTCTGGGGAAGAAAATGCTCAGGGTCGTCTGTAATCTTTATTTTATGAAGAATTCTTTGTAAAATCACCGACAGAAGTTCTAGAGTCCCCAGAACAGAGCTGGCCTTTATTGTTTAGCTTGGTGAGCTTCTTTCAGTAAGTTGTTATGAAGCTGCTACCTGAAAAGATGTTGGCAGAAGTAATCAAACGGTTTAAGTCATGAATATGTTTGTCATTATGCTTCTGGCCAACACTATGTGATGTAGAAAAGTGTCCTAAAGGTTGACATAGAAATAATGGTTTGAATGAGGTTCAGATTCTGTCTAGGTTTGGTTCTGAGTCAGATTTTTTTCTAAAAAGACAACAGCTTCACCATTTTTCTCTCCATTTATTCCAACATTTTTATTCTTTAGATGGCGCTGTAATGAATGTCTTCCTTGTGTGTTTACAGATGGGAGCGTCGTTTGGACCATATGGGCCGTCCCTACTATGTAGACCACACCACAAGAACCACCACATGGCAGCGCCCCACAATGGAGACAGTGCGTAACTATGAACAGTGGCAGCACCAGCAAAACCACCTGCAGGGCGCCATGCAGCAGTTCAACCAGAGGTTTATATATGGGGTAAGACTTAATCAATAACGTGATGCTGAGTGGGACAATTTGGAGGTGTGTGAGAGCTGTTTGCTCCAGCTGCTTAGTTGGGTTAAGTTTACTGCAGCCAGGAATAACTGGATCCCCCCGCGCATGTGCAAAAATTGGAAATATAAAAAAGGGCCACCGAGATGTTTTATTCCTTGATCAAAACAGTTGACAGCGTTTTACGCTGTTGTTTGCACCCATAAAGAAATACTGAGAACTTCTGTTTTTTTGATTATTTTCTTCCATTTTTTTTTTTTATATATTTTGATGCAAGCTGCCTTATATAGTTGATGAGTGGAATTGGTTGGGGGTACATATACATATACGTATATATATATATATATATATATATATATATATATACGTATATATA
>JAUZNJ010034745.1:0-12560 GCA_034780135.1 Jordanella pulchra | reverse complement strand
CGGCGTAGAAGCAAGGTCTGACTGCTGCTTATGTAGAAGGTCTCCTGATGAGCTGACGATCATCAGGTGCGTAGAGGACTCCAGCCCAGGAGACCCACGGCACGCTCTGCTGGAGAAAAGGTGGCAGACAGACTCCGGATCCCAACACTTTCATTAAACTACTGTGTGAATATATAGTGACACAGTCGAAACCATCCAACACAGTCAACTTTACAGCCCTGCTGGGAGGAGAGAGCAAATAATAAATAATTTGGTTGGTCAATTTTACAAACGGGTACAGAGTTAGAATTAAATAATTTAAATGTGAGTCCAACAGTACTATTACCTAGATCTCCACCCTGGGTTTTACCTGATGTTTTACCTGATGCTGTAGACCTAAGTGTACTAGAAAGAAAGAATAAAGATAAAACATTTATATGCGATGCATTAACAGTAAAAGATAATGTCGAACGTTTTTAGAACTATGTTCAAATTTATACAGATGCTTCCCAGAATCCATCTGGTCAAATAGGGGTAGCAGTGGTAGTTCCAGAATTCAAAATCAAAATAGGGAGAAAGATAAATAAAATTATAGCACTGATGCTGGCAGTAGAATGGATAGAGGACATCAGACCATTTAGAGCTGTGACTTGTTCAGATTCTAGTTTATCATTAAGCAATCTACAAAGAAACCATTCACAAAGTCGTCCTGATATATTGTTAGAAATTCAACAAATACTTTATCGCATTCAGATGATGGGATTAATGGTAGTTTGTCTTTAGGTTCCTGCACATATAGGGCTATAGGGGAACGAAATGGCTGATAAAAAAGAAAGCAGGGATTAAGAGCATAATCAGGAGGAAAATTAAATACAGATGGCAAAAACTGTGGGAAGATGATATTAGAGGAAGATTGAATTATAGAATACAAGGGAAGGCTGGAGAAATCAGTAGAAATGTTGGAAGAAACAGAATTCAGGAAAGGATAATAACTACATTAAGATTAGGGCACACAGAACTTAACATTACTTATAATGGGGAAAAAGGAAACAGGAAGATGTGATATCTGTGGGGAAAGGGGGAGAATATAACATGTAATCTATAATTGTAGGAAATATTACAAATATTGTAATTTTTAAGGTGTCTTAAACAGGAAAAGGAAGAATTAAACGTTGTAAACATGTTTTTTAAAATATTCTTTTGACATTGGTTATACATTTTTGTTTCGCTTGTTGTGGCTCACTGGTTTGGAAAGAAAAAAAAAAATTTTTTTTTACCTTGTTAGTCTTGGTCCACACTCCTTACTGATTGGTGGCGGTAATGCACCAAACTGTTGCTTGCCAAACGCTTTTAAAATCAAGAAGAAGAAGAAGAAGAAGAAGAAGAAGAAGAAGAAGATTACAACAAAATCAAATTCTCCTTATCGAAGACATTTGGTAATTTCTGAATTTAAGCTTACGCATATGTTTTCATATGTAGTTATTTATTTGGTTTTATTAAGTGACAATTTGATTCTGGCTGCTTAAAAAGACCCTGTTGCTCCCTTTTGTTTGTTAAGCCTGACTGTGTCCTGACAGGCTATACTTATTGTCGGTTCAGAACCCCTGTTGCGGTTTGTAATCTGCTGTTTGATCAAATTCTTCTTCTTTCTTCTTTCGTACTTGTGAGTCAAGGTATGTTTTAGTTCGAACTGAACTGTTTGTTCTTTGCGCTACGTTTTTGTATTAACGTCGCCTGCTCTTAGTTTGGTTGGGTATTTATATGATCTGTTACAAATAATATTTGTAAAAGTGAAACGTCTTCGTTAACAAAGGTTTTTTTTAACGACATTCATTTGACGATAATACGCCTATAATTCAAATATTACAGTATTTCCATGTATAGTCAGGCCTATTATTACTTATTCTACAAACCAAGAAAGTGATATCAATTCCATTTTTATTAAAATATAAACACTGATACTTAATTATCTCCTGCAGCATCCCTGTCACGATACTACCGTGGGTATGAGGTACAAACGTGTTTACGTATGCAAAGCTAAACATAGCCCTCACAAGTCTTAAACCCTTGTGCAACCATGAACAACAATGGCGAGCTTTAGAGTTGTGGGTCTGTTTAAAAATCCATGTTCATCCAGAAAAGCTTTTGAATTTTCTTTGGATTTTACAAATATTATCTGTTGCTCCTCTGTTGTTAGTCTGCACAAAGTCCTTTCTGTTTTTGCGTCTATTCTTTACATCCTTCTTCTTTCATTTTATTTGTGTCACAACCTTAGCATGGCACTCACTGGCTAAAGTATTACAGTATTACCATGCTTATTATAGGTAATTCAGATGATTTTACCTTTTTAACTCTCAAGTTTTCAGTGCAGATATTTTATACCTCTTCACGTGGATGTTGCCTGAGAAACCACCAACAGACTTTCAAAGTTACAGACACTATTTTGACATTTCCTTTTGAATGGCTGGCCCCAACTGGTGCATCTGTGGTGTACTTAGAAGTTAGGTGGCATGTGCACCCAATTTGGTTGCACTTTGAAGGTCTGGGTATGATCCACCAAGGGCTGCAGACGTTTGTTAAACAACCATTTATCCAAGTCAGATGTGGGGAGACAAGCCAAAATTTAAAATATGCAGCACATTGGGTACTGAGGACCGAGTCTCAAAACCTCTGTGATACAGTAAAAATGACCTGTAGCTGTGAATCAGGTTCAGTGCTCCATGTTTCCTATTTTGGGAGCAATGCCAATGTCCTAAACAAACTAGGGTTATTTACCTGGAGCAGATGAAGATGATGATGCAGCTGCCTCACTTTAGGAAACTCTTTTGCTTATCCAGATGGCTCATCAGATGGAAAGTATTTGTGCTGTTAGCCTTCCACTTTGCTTCTCAATCGCTTCGTAATCTGCATAGCATTTTAAAAAATGGAGTCATACGCAAGTATTTTCTTTAATTCATGCTTTCTCTATATTCTGTAACAGTGGGTGATAAAATAACCACTGCTCTACCTATTTAATATGTGTTTAAAATGCAGAACCACAGAGTAGTCATTTGAATAGAACATAGTGTCTAGTTATTAATAACAGCTTCTTAGAAAATTTTGTCTATTGACACAGATTGATATTATGTAAATTTTTTTGTTTTTATGTTACACCCAAATAGTTGTTAGGTTTTCTTGAATTATGACTTACAACAGACCTTTCAGACAGAAGCACCCTCCTTATAGTACATCTTGTACAGCTATTTCACGGGAAACTTTAGAGAGAGAAATATCTCAATTTCAGCTGCTTGTCTGCTCTTTTTCATATTACTTAATATACCAAGGGTAAACTTCGTATATTTCGTTAAATGCATTTGTCGAATCAACCCACTTACTGTTGTTCAATTCACTTGGAAATGTCGAACATAACTACTTATAACTAGACCTATCCTGATCTAATATTCAGAATAGAAATAATTTATTGATCCCAAAGCTAAATAAAATTTTGTAAAAATTCATAGGATTTTGTTGATAGGTGTAGAGAAGAAGGTTTTCTGTAGCATTCTGTCTTGCAGCGGATGCGGAAAAGATTTAGACTCTGTTGTTGTTTAGGAGTCTTCCAAAGAGGATGACCGCTGTGGTCCATAATGTTCCTCTTTTAATAGGGTTTTCTTTGTTAAATCATTTCCAGAGGTTCAAGATAAGTTCCTAAAACAGAGCCAGCATTTGTTATTAGCTTGTTGAGCTTCTTCAAGTCATTTGCTCTGTGGCTATTACTCCAGTAGATGATGGCAGAAAAGATTACTCTCTCCATAACAGACTGATGGAATGTATGCAGTATATTTCTGCAAACATAGAAGAACCTTGGCTTTCCTAGAAAACAAAAACAGTCTGCTCTGTTCCCTCTTGTAGACGGGGTCACAGTTGCGTCTCCATTCGAGTTTCTTGTTCAGGTGAACACATTGGTATTTATCTTCCTCCACCAGTTCCTCTCCTTCTCCAATAATGTCAAAGGCATTCATTTTGTTCCTGTTTCTTCAGAAATCTACAACCATCTCCCTTGTTTAGGAACTTTGTATAGCAATGTGTTTGAACCAATTCACAAAGCAATTTAAAGAAGTATATTATATATTTGATTGGAAAATAATTTTAAAGAATGAATTATGGGTATAAGATCACTAATGTGAGCAAACTAAACCTATGAAGGAGCTATGAGTTAAAGGAGCTAGAGGTAGGTTATGTGACATTAGCAGCGTATGAACACAAGGGAGCTTGATTTAAACAACCATTCTGTAATTTTTGGTGTAATGAGTTTATCTAAAAACATACAAGGTTAACATCATACCAGTGTTGAAACTCTTTATCGAAATGAACTTTATGTATACTATTGCAGATGTTTGTTGTTTCTGTAGTTTTAGCCATGTATTGTAACTCCACTTCATGTTAACTTAAAAAAGGCCTGGAGTCACAAGAAAAGAAAGCTGTCTTGCAAGTTTATGAGAAGAAGAAGAATGCCTCAGAAGAAATAAGACTAGAATGTATAGAAGCTTTCATGCAATAGCAGTAGAGCAGGTAGGATGGTCTTGCACTATTTAAGATTTTTTAGGCACTAGTAGCCTTTATTTTTGTTATTTTTGATCATATGCTAAAAGGAACTGGTAATTGAGGGAGGGGAAAGACATGAAGCATAGGTCACCGAGAGGGAATTCAAACATGCGACCAAATCTTCGATACATTAATTGCGCGTTAGCCCTTGCACCACTGCTACACTCATGCTCAGCTATTTAGAAAGTGAAATTAGCTTTTCTAACTGATATATCAATAAAAATCCTCCACCGAGTTAACATATTACTTACCGAATTGCATTTTAATCGAGCATTATACAAAAACAACCCTGATGTTTCTATATTTTGCTCAACATCTTCCTTTTACAGGAAAACACAAAGCAGTTAATTCTGTGCGCGCTGTTTGTGTTGAAAATTGCTAATCAATTGAGAAAAAAATTGCCATTTTTGTGATTCGCAGTTGGTGTCCCTTTAAGCAATGATGTTGCACGGCTTCAGGAGCAGCAAGCAGGATTTCACATTTGGATCGTGGAAGGTTACAGCGGCCAAAAACCACATCATGAAGTCTAAAGACATTGAACGGTCAGTGTTTTTCTCTAAAACTTACAAGGTTTATATTTACATCTTGAATTTACAGATACTGTAATTAAGTGTAGCTGACTTCATTCTTTTTTTTTCTGCTTTTCCATTTCACAACACACCAGGGGTGTACAGATACAACTTTATTATTACTGATATGATACCAATATTACAGCTTTGGAAATTGGCCGATTCAGATGTTGACCCAATACGATATTGTACAGAAAGCATCCTGCTTTTATTACTTAGTTTTTGGAAAAGGCTTGATTGAGTGCTATTACTAAATCAGAGAACAGTAACAAAAACAACTGACCCATGTAATATTAACCAATGAGTTAAGGAAATTTAAACAGAAGCAGAGTTTCTGTCAGGATGCGAATTTCTGAGATTTTAGATGCAGGCTAATATAATCCAATATTAGTTTTTTGGCTAATATAGGACCGATATTAATACACAAACAGTTTGTGAAACCCAAGCATTTTTCTCATTTCAGTTATTCCTAATTGGACCACTGACATAAATTTGACCCCAAGTGTTACATATAAAATAAACCAATTTACTTCATAAATTAAGTTGTGGCTAAAAAAAAAACTCAACTCTCATAGATTGTAAGTATTAAGCACACAGAAGTGTAATAATTACTTTATGGAACAGCCTTTTATTGACTAAAAAAATGTCCCCTAACATAGATCTACTTACACGCTTTTCTCAGGTGTCATTTTGATCCATTCTTTCAAGCACATTATCTGCAAAGGTTCTATGAATTGCCTCCAACCTTCAATCAAGCTTGAATGGGTGTTATGGGTCTTAGAGGCATCTGAAAAGCTTTCTCTATTTTCATGCATGGCACTGCCCTTGTTTTTTTTTAAAGTGTCCTGTCTGGCGATGTGGCAATAAGAATAATTGTCTTGATGCTTTCCCAATTGGAGTAGTAGGGCCATTGTGTTCTGCTTGTTTTATGCATATAAACTGCTTTATTATAATTATGCAGGGAGTTTAAAGATTATATGGACACCGCAATGTAAGTAGAACAGGAAAGGTAAGACAGAAAAAAAGGAGAAAAGATGAAAGAAACAGGAGATAAAAGGGAGACAATGATAAAAACAACTTCAGTCTGCTTCACCACCTGTAAAGAGATGCAAAAAGAACAGCACAACCAACTTATATGGTACGAGACATACAACAGAGTAACACCTAGATACTAGCCCCGAAGCGTAAGTAGCATGATTTAATCTGACATGTGCTCTGTGTTGCCTGAAGATAAGAATACGAGCTTTCTGTATGAAAGTTGATCTCTAAGTGCCTGGAACCAAGTACCTGTAGTTGTTTGTGAAAGTCGACTTGTGCATGTAAAGTTTATCCAAAGGAAAAATGCTTAATAGCGGTTGTGGAGAGCCGAGGAGGCGCCCCGCGAGAGTGCAGAGTCCAGCGCCGGGAGACCCAAAGCCCCAGATGCCCAAAGGGAGCCCCAGAGCGAAGGCGTCAAGGAGGGGCCGACCAAGGAAATCCAACCCCACCAAGGGAGGAGGAGAGACAGCCCTGAGGAGGTCCCCCAGCCACCGCAATATTGGAGCCCAGGGACGTGACTGCGGGCTCTGCCGGCAGCCAGCCGCCCCGAAGTGAATCCAGCCGTGGGCCCAAAGGAACTGAGGCCCCAAGGGCGCACCACCCCCCAGCGAGAGCCCCAGCCGGGCCAAAGCCGGCCGGGCCCCGCGGGGAAGCCGCCAGGGACAGGCCAGTAGCCACCCGGGCATCCACCCCCAAACCCCGAGCTCCACCAATGCACCGGCGAGCCCAGGCGCCAGTCAGTGAAGGGAGAGCAGGACGGATGAAAGGGCTCCGCCCTTGCAGAGACTTGCGATGTGCTTGGGAGAGGGATCAGTTCAGACCCCAACCTGAAAAAAAAAAAACAAAAAAAAAAAACACAACTTTCCACCCTACCTCTCCCACTCACATGACCAAAAAAAAAAAAAACAGACCCACATTCACGCATAGCACTCACATTCAATAATACCGGGACCAAAGACCTGGTGGCACCTCACCCATGAGATAAACCCCCCCACGGTGCCCTTTACCCCCGCCCCATCAGAAAATGCCCTACCTGGAAGTGTGTTGTGAAAATGTTGTAGATGGAAGTGTCTAAAGTGCAAAATAAAATTCGGGTGAGGGACGTCATCAGAAGGTGAGGCCCTCCAATAACGACCCCCTCCCCAAAAACTTACATGTGTGGCAGTGTGATGGAGCAGGAAGAGGGAGGAAACCGGGAATGGGGAGCTAAGGACTGGGGTGCTTACTACACTCCCAGGGAGCCAGCTCCTCCACTAACTCCAATAGGCACCCCTGTTCCCCGAGAGCCCCCCCCCCCCCCCGGAGAGGAGAGCCCCACCAGTCGCCGGGGGCCAGGGACCGGTGTCAAGGCCCAAGCCAGCTGGCCACCGGAGCCACCGCCACCATCCCAACCCGGGGCGGCCAGCCCGCATGAACCAAGCAGAACCCCCATCCCAGACGAAGCCTGCACCAGAGGACGGCATAGACCAGGACCGAGATAGGGAGCCAGACCCGAAGCCCTTCTAGTGTTCTCATCACTCCACCAGCCCCCCCGCCCCCCTCACCGGAGATGTGATCCCTCCCCACATTAACATTCAAACCACACACCATACAAGTGACGAAAGACACCCAGGCCGTGATCATTCCTACTCCCCCTCCCTTTCCCCCACTAGTGGAGCACAAACCCCTGAAGGGGAAAGCATCTGCCATAAGGTTTTACTTTCCGTGCCCCCCCTCCTCCTCAACAGGCCTCCCAGCACAACAGAGGCCCCGTCAGGGTTTTGACAGCCGGGCGTACACCGGTCCAGACCGCAAACAGCACCCGCCAGAGAACTTGACGCCCCACCAGAGCACCCGCCCGAGGGCCCCGCGCCCCAGGAACCCCAGACCCCCGGACCCACCCCAGACCCACCCAGCAGCGGCACAGCTACGTCTGCCATCATGGAACCCCTCCTAAGGATGCCGCAAAGCGTCCCAAGCTCCACTAAAACATTTTCTTACTGGACTGTGGCAAAGTTTTCCATGTTTCTTTACTTCAACACAGTTGATTCTGATGGTTGCTGTTAGGCAGAAGCCTGTTATGCAGCCATCAGTGGAAATCATCTGTTCTGAAGCAGGTAAATCTCTAAAACCTGCAGAACAGCAGCCCTTGAGGACAAACTTTGGACATGCTTGTTCTAATGCATCTTCAATTTTACCACAATTAAAATCTGCTATACGATTTATTAAGTGAGAAGTATCATATGCAGTCCAATTCAAGACTCTACAATGCTGTGAAATTGTATTTCCTTATAGTTTTATTTCAGATTGTATTAGATATATCCATTCATGGACTTATATTACCCTCAAATGGGCACATAAAGTGGAAATGAAACAGTTAACCAAGCTAACCTAATTCACAAGATTGTCTGTTACTATTATGAATAATTATATTACAAATCTGAAAAATATAGACCTAAAAGAAAAAAAACATTTCTTTTTTTTTAATATTCTTTGGCAAGGGTGCTGTCATGGTGCAGTACTCCAAATGGTGACGTCATAGGGTTGGTTGATGCTTCAGCTAGTAATTGAATATATTGACAAAAGCAGCTATATCTCAACAACTGTAAAATATTTAAGTTGAAGCTGAAAGAACACTAGAGAATCAAAATTACATTGCTTATGTTTTTAGCTCATTTGCCATCTGACTTGAGCTATAGTAAGAAGAGAAGAGGCACTTTTGGAGCCAAGACTGTGACTATCCCAGCTACCCCGCAGAACAATGGTTGTGGAGATTATGTAAAAACGGAGACTTTTGATTTTGTGAGCTAGTGGTCCATCGGACAGCTGGCTAAAGCCTGAAGCTGCTCCAAGTGCCTCTACTGACTGGCTAACACACTAACAGTGGGTTAGCGGCAACAATCAGCTGTAATAACAGGATGAAAAAATACTCTGGGCAGGCAGTAATGTATGCATGTACTAAGCCATCAACTATTCCCCCAAGTCCAAACCAAATGACCATTGCTAGAGCTTAGTTCTCCGACCTTATCCCTATTCAAGCTTCTTAATAAACTGACATTTTTATAACTCAAGCAGCAGCTATCGGAATAAGTAGCAGCTATCAGGCTACCACAACAGGTAGCCTGTGGCTAAGGTTCCTGTGTTATCTGTGGTAAATCTAAGCTGTGTAAAACGTTTCCATATTTAATTTATTATTGATATGTCCGTGGGAGTACAAGATTTTTATTATAGGATTCAGAACACTTCATCCAAAACATTTAATTTTCCCTATAAGTCTGGGAATCTGTTTGGGGGTCCTTCATTTTGTAGACTTGCCTTAATGATTGCCTTTTGTTTGCCAGTAGTTTTTTTGCTTTACTCCCAGCCTCATAATATCTTTCTTTCGTAATCTTTTTTTTATTTCTTGTGACAACAGCTCATTAATCTCTGTGGTCTTTTTCATTTCTGCAAGAATTTTCTTGTCTCTTGTGCATTTATGTTATTTTTCTAGTATTTCTTTTAGTATTTTTTTCCTAAATGCACTCTAGCAATGAATTTTTCCTCTCATAACAGATTTAGATGTATCCATTCAAAATTGATGGAGATACTTTCCTAGTATCATTTTGTTCCACATATTCCTCAATTCCCTTTTTTCAATTTCCTCTTTTATTTGTCCAGCTAGAGGGCTTGAGTTTTAGTATCCACAACAGTTACCTTCTTTTCTTTACCCACAGCAATCTTTAAATATATTGGACAGTGATCAGACAAATCCATAACTCCAATATCACAGGTTTCTATTCTATGCATTTCTTTCTTCCAAGCAAAGATATATTCAACCTTTAATACACCAAATGAGATATTGAAAAATAGGTATAATCCTTTTTTAGAGGGGTTAAATTCTATCCAAATGTCAAATATTCCTATTAATTTTCTTTTCTTACCAATTGCATTATTCTGCTGAGCTCTTTCTGATAAGTCTAATTGTTGATTTAGTTTTTGGTTTAGATTCACTCCTTCAATAAATATTCCTTCTCTTTCTGTCGTCAACAAATCAAAGACATGTTTTCATGATATTTAATAAAATAACTAAAACACCAGCAAGACACATCTACCCCCTTTATCTATCATCACCTTAATTGCTTCAAAACTAATTACCTTTGAAATAAAATTGAAACTCCCCTTCTATGGCCTGATATATAGGTTGATGAAAATTCTTAAATATAATCACTCCACTTCAGCTTTTCATTTTCCTTGTTCATTAAATGAGTCCTCTGTCAGAAAACTACCCCCAGTCCTCATTTACTCATTTTACTCAATACTTAGTTTTAATTAGGCTACACAAACCGTTAACATAACATACTAAGTTACCGAAGAGAAATTCGGTTTCAGCACAGCCCATCCAAGAAGACAAAACACTGAGAAAAAGAGTACGCAGAAATAATAAAAGAAACAAGAAACATTTTTGAACTCCCAACATCAGGTCTTACATTCTTTAACTTTTTTTTAGCTTAAATCCAGCATGTTCCTGGAGACCAGGGTGCCCTCATGACTTAAAGCGGTTCTCTCCATCAGTCTACTCAGAGTACCAACATAGAATAAAACCTGACTCTACAAGGTCAGTATAGGATAGTGTGACACAATGTGTGTTTGTGTGTTCTTGTATTTGATACATTGTCGGGCCGAATTTCTGGCGTGATGAAGTATGAATATTGAATGCTTCTTGTGAGGTCTGGACCTCACTAGCGGAATGACTGTTTTAGGGTCGGGTTCGCGTTTAGGACTAAGCTGTGTATTGAAATTAGGTTAAGATAAGGTATAAATAAAAATAGCTTCCTTTTGCTAATTTTTCAAAAAGAAATTCAATTCAATTATGCTTTATTGATCCCCAAAGGAAATTCAGTAAAGGGTAGGTAGAAGGTATTCCAGCTGAAAACAGTATGGCCATGTTTTGCTTCAGCCTTCCGCCTCCAGTTGAAGTGTTGATGTCATACACGTCGCTGCATTTCATTGGTCCAAAACCATTCTGCATTAAGGCAAATGCATCTGTTGGCTTCTAGCAATAAGTATTTTCATGAGTTTGTGAATTTACAAATCTCGTGACAAAGCATCTTGCTTGCTTGCTTTTTTTCTGTCTTGGGTCTCATTGGAAGGAAGACGCTTTTCCTCTGTCTCCCTCACCCTCCCCTGTCTGCCCTGCTCCAGCTCTGTGTCTTTTTGGAGCCTCTCTTCACATATCTTCCCTAACTTCAAACTCCATAATGGATCTGGTCAGCTGGTCTCTTGATGCAATTGATCTATTTTATTCTACCGGAAGACAGGGTGAGGGGCATGTCGTGAAATCTGGAAGGTCTTGGGGGCTGTTTCAGCCATTTTTAGGCTGCCTGGCATGTATAAGGGGATCTGCAGAGCTATCAACACTCAGACTGAGTTGATAAGAGAGCAGAACCGTAAACTGGGTGCGATCCTAGCACAGGGTTGCAGTCTGGCTGCGGATCCAGGACAATTGCTCCTATTCGACTCTCCCTATGGCGTTGGAGAGGCCTGTCTGAAACTCTCCCACGATCAAATATAAACATGAGGCTCTTCGCTCTGCCACCCTCCCTCCCTTGAAGACATATGTAAAGCTGCTGTTGGTCAGCTGACGAACTGTTACATCTGTCAGGGACACTGACCCCATTTCATGGACTTACTTCGCGCACACACATATGCACACGCAGTGATGTTCAGATATGATACGTATATGCACCTCTTATGCTCCTCCACCATTCCCCCTGCAAGATGTTGTCCTGTATCAGTGTTGCTTTGTGTGCTTCAGAGGCTTTTGCTAATCTTAAACTACATCCTGCTAAGGGTGAAGCATGAAATATGATTTTTTTTTCTCCCCTTACCCATTGTGATCTCCTTTCTCTTGTTTTTCTAACTGCAAGGGCAGCGCCATTTTACAGCAGCAAGGCCTTGGACACCGTGACAATCCCATGTATTATGTCTGCGTACTGTCTCTCTGTTTGTGTTGTCTATTTGATCGAATTCAATTGAATTGCAAGGTAAATTCATCCCAGAATATGCGAACATTTTGAAATATCTTCTCCAGATGTGATGACTAAGGGAGACTTCATCGCAGTGAGAAATGCTGGTATCATAGACTGTAGTGTATAAAATCATATCATGATTAAGTAATACTAGGCTGTGATCTATTTACATTGATATTAAATTATTGTCCACCCCTAATTCGTATATCGTCACCTTCTTAAAATAATTGCCTAAGTCATTTTTTGCAATTTTTCAGGAAACACAAAAATCTGAACTGGAGGCAATCTCAGCTGGCTTCGGGCAAAGGCAGGGCATACCCTGGACCGGCCGCCAGTCTAACACAGAGCATTTTTAGCTAGCTTCCTAAACTAAAATTTTCACAAAAGATCACATTTTATGCAA
>JAUZNJ010034744.1:0-12561 GCA_034780135.1 Jordanella pulchra | reverse complement strand
CGGGTGTAGCGCGGATGTAGCTCGTGACGTCACGCGAGACGATCCCCCCCTCTGGTTTTTTTGCAAATCACACACTGGCTCCACCCATCTACTAGAAAAGGTAAATCATACTTATAACAGATATTCGGGATATCCTGAAACTCTGCGGTTCTGACAAAAATTAATCATTACTGAAGAAATTAAATATGCATTCAAAACATCATACTTTTAATTATGAATTCATATATAATTAATTTTAACATGAACATATATGGGTACATTACCTTTTTTATTTCATACATCACATAATTAGAGATTTATATACTAATATTTTCTGTTTCATGCGGCTATTTGTCTAGTAAAATAACAATTTAAAGGACATTACTCTCCTTTTAACTCTGCTTCATCGATGTTGGATGCTAAAGAGGCCTGTCTCGGGTGGTTTTATATTATGCCCCAACAAGTCCCACAAATCTTCAATATAACATGATGTATGTGAGCAACTGCATTATTTGTATGTATTTCTTCTTTAAGTTGAATGTTTGTTTCTGTGCAGCGGGGGGCGGACTCTCAGGGCATGGTGCTGGGACATGATCCAATTCAGGCTGTGTTATGAATCTCAAACGACATTCCGAATCAAATCACAGTCATATGAGCAGGAGACACTAAGCTCAGGGCTATTTGTCTACCTGAAATGATTGCTTACAAGAAGCCACCCCTATGTACATGAATCCATTTGGAAAGTAAAATGGTTTACATTCAGGCAAATTCCAGCTGACAGGAGATGGAAATGTCTTTGTTGCGGTAAAAGCAGAACATATTGGGATAGAAGCATGTCATTCACTTCTGTGATAAAACGGGAAAGAGGAAGGTTATTTTTAAAGCATCATCCATCTCATGCAGCCACTCTGTTTTGGGTTGTTGAGGCTAAAGCTGCACACAGGTTGCTGGTCCATCACACAGCTAACACAGAGAGACAGACAACACAACACATGTACACAGGCAATTTAGAGTCACAGGCTAACCTACAATGTCTTCAGACTGCAGGAGAAAAACCAGAACATAGGCTTAACATTCACCCAATGCCCCCGAGTTCAAACCCACAATTTTTTTTTAATAGCCGCTGCACCAATGTGCAAAAATGGTAAAAAATAAAAAATCTTTCAAACAGACCACAATTCACCATCACCCTGAGGAAAAAGGGCTTCAACAGGAATCTGGTAACATTTACATCTTTTATATATTTTTTTGTGTAATCTAATATCCCAAAGAGCACATTTAAAGCTTTATTTTTATCAGTTTAAAAAAACATGAGTTTTTTTTGTAGATATATATGTATATATATATATATATATATATATATATATACACATATATATCTACAGATAGATTATTTAAGCTTTTTAGGTTGCTTTTGTGCAAAAACCTTTTCTTACTAAAACAGGACACGTGAGGTGATGTAACATCTGGGAGTCTGCTTAGCTTTGCAGCGGTAAACAATGGATACTAGCACTAATTCAAACAACAAAGAGACTTAATATGATGAACAAAAACCCTATAACTATGAGCCTTTTACCGAAGAGAGCAGAGAGACAAGGGGGGCAATTCATTTGCTACTGTATGTAAAAAGTAGCCTCACATATGACAGTCATAGTAGTGTCACAGCTTGTCCTTAGATGCAATTACCCTTCGATAGTTTAGTTTAGAAACATTCTGCTATTTCTCTGTTTCTGGTTTGAGAGCTTGAAAACACATCACAATGCAAAATCTCAGGTAGTAAGGAGGGAGAAACACAAGCTGTCGGTGGTGCAATGCCTGTTGATTTTTGTGCGCATGCTTGAGAGAATAAATCCAGTTTTCACCCTTTATTTAAAGTTTCTCCAGCATTCATATTGATCATTCAGCCATCCACTAGCAGGTCTTTGGTTTACTGAGCCATCTGCTCATTTACGATTTGCATTAGGACTTAAAGCAGTGGTATCTCAGTCCCTCTGAGAGAACAAGTTTAAACCATTTTTGCATCATACAGCAGAGTTTGTGCAGACCCCACAAACGCAATATTAGACCATGTTTATGTGACGTCAAATGACATGACTTGTTAAAAAAAGGGTTTTAGACACTTCAAATCTGAAATAAACTTTTTGAATATGACCCATCGCATTTTGCCAAATCAATATAAAGTATAAGTTCAAATCAATATAAAATCAACTCAAAAGCATTTCTGAATGATGAATCTATCCCATTAAATGGTTCAATCAGGCATTTAAACAGTTAAAAGATTCCTTTAGGTGGTTAAAATTAACTATAAAAGTGACGCCAGAAAACAAGATCAAAGAAAGATACGAAGACTAGTTCTACAATCCACAGCTAGAATGGAAAACCAGGTGTGTGTGCTGGAGGAAAACATAAATGTTCAGCAAACCACTAAAGCTGATTGGAGCTTTAACTTTTATCAAACATTAAAGTGTCTCGGTCTTGAGTTTAAAGCAGGGTGTTGGGGTATTACTTTTAGACATAAGATGTTCAAAGAAAACTTAGGAAAAAGAAAAGTCTTGAAAGTAAATCAGGATTCATTCTGATTCAACCAGACTTCGTCCTGCTGGTTCTGTGTCTCTTTTTCTGAAATTTCTGGGGAAGGCGTGATCAGCAGGAGGTGATAACCCAATCAAAAGCTGACTTAGGCTGAAGGAAACAGGTCGACGTGTCCTTGAACCACATTCTTTAAACCAGGGGTTGCTAAACATTTCAGCGTGTGACCCCAAAGATAATGCAACAGTGGGAGCTCTTTAAAAACACATTACTTCACTCTATGCTTATTTATAAACACGAAATCAAAAGAAATAGGATTCATTTTTTAAATATATGTAGTTTTAATGGCATTTAATCATGTAAATCATAATTTTAAACGTGTTTATTATGTAATGGTTCATGTTAAAATTTAATAATGTCATTAATATTTTAATTATGTATTAATTGGATAAATAAACTACTTATTTCATCAAGAATTTCATCTGACTTTTACACTTACATATTTTATTATAGATTTTGACCCTGCATATAACTCAGGGATCAGATTGCAAAGGTTGTAAAAACCATCTCATAACCTGTTTAGTGTCTCGCGACCCTCCGGGGGGGTTCCAACCCCACCTTGAGAACCCCTGCCTTAGACTACATGAAGCTAGAAGTAGAATCAAAATAAAAATTGAATTCAGCTCACAATTAGCATTCCGTCTAAACTGGAATCACAGTTTGATATGTTTTCATTTTCTGTTCAGAAAAGGTTAAGATGTAAAAAAATCACTTTTTAAAGATAAATAATCATGGATTATTAAAACCTTTTTCTCACTAATTAATTAGAATTCTAGTTTATAAATATCATCTGACAACCATTTGAGGTCAAGATAAGATTCAGACACAAGTGGCAGGGAACAACACGTTGGTCTGGCTAATCTAAGAGCTTCATAACGGATATTTTCAATTTGCAGACTGAGTTAGTTAGAACAACAACAGACACTAATAATGAATGTAAGAGAGATAGAGGCAAGTAAAGCTGTAAATCCTGGCTGACCTCAGGATGTGATTATAATTCTTCCATTAACGATGCATCTTATTGCCTTGCATCCTCTAATTACAATAATAGACTTTAAAATCTTTTTCAGCAATTCTTATGATTAGGTTATTATAATATTAGTGCGTCACAAAGAGACATCAGAAATCTGGCCTCATTAGGTAAAAACATAAGGTGGCCTGATGTAGAAAACTTACAGCACAGTATATTCAAGTGTTACAGGGTGTTTATAGTCCCTCCAGTTCCACTCTGTGTTATGCATCAGAGATGTGTTTCAGGTGAGCAGCAGGGTTCTCTTCTAATCACCGGTTTGTTGTGCGAAGGCACTAATATATGCTGATCTTTGCATTCAAATGTCAAACAAAAAAATATATATGACAGAGCTCAGACACCACTGATACATTTTGCATTAAGTAAATGCGACAGAAAACTTCTATATGTCAGTGTCTATGACAGAAGCTGCTTTTCATTTGCAGGCTTTGCACATAGCTGCTGCTCGAAGGGAGAAAAAAAAAACACACATGGAGGAATAAAATGAAAACCGCTCCCACTCCTCTGTGCACTTTCTCCTGGATGAATTTCACAACAGCGAAACTCCTCCATCTTTGACTCTGATTGCTTGTTACTGTTTGTTGTGTCTCCTTTTGCCCAGAGACAGAGGACAGTGTAGACAGAGCCTTGTTAATTCCTCTTTCATTAGTCAACATTGTGTTTCAGCAGTAGATGTCATAACAGGACATCATTGATGCTACCAGTGTTTTGTCAAGAGTATTTTATGGATAAAACACTTTTTTATTTATTGAATACATAGTGATGACAACATGTAACATACATTGAGATATGCAGGCTGAAAACAGCTATTGCATTTTATAAAATCACTTTTTGTTGAGATAAGTTTTCTGTCAATGCTCCGACTGTAGACTCTCTTCTCGTTGCTTAAGTTTTGTTTTTTTGTTTTTTCAGTTAGGGGTAGTGCCAAAGAGCACAAGTACTTGAGAGGTTTTGTTTAAAACACATGCATCTAAACTACTCTCCACGTGCATTTTGAATGTTTTATGTGAGAAGATTCATTACTCAGAGGCCCCCAATACATATCACAAACCTAAATGAATGCCCCTTTACTTAAGGACCGGTAGATTCTCTTCTAATTGTGTGTGGACCTGTTTCTGCAGGCTCAGTCTAACTTTTGCCACTTTTAGGGTGCAATCCACTGGACTAAGAATAAACTTCTGTACATTTCTACAAAACATAATCTATAAAAGAAGAATTTGCCTTTGATATGAATGTTTAGGTAAATTACCTCATATAACAGCAATGAGTCGTGGCCTTGCAGCAGCTTGTAGACTTGGCAGTTCTAAGCGTTAATAAATCAATTAGTGAATCATTAGTTTCCACAATAGAGCATTCAGGAGAAGTTTGAAGTGAAGAGGCCATGGCACAATTAGAACTCCAAGCTGTATATGAACATCAAAGATACTCATCTTTCAAGTTCAAAGATAAACCGTTAGAGTTTTGTTCCCTTATTTGTCTCTTCTCATGTGGTGCTGCCTCCAGGAAAATTGTTTTAACTACAAAGAATGACATGCAAGGATTTTTTTTAGCTGCTACGAATCAAATTATCCTCACTGAATATGACAGTTGCTCTGTAATAAACATATTTTATCTCAAATGAAATACTATGAAATCCTGGATATCGGGTGTGTTTTGTAATCAGACAGGTGCATGTTTCTGTAAAACCAACTAAAAAGATCCAACTTAGATATCTGAAAAGAATTTCCCTAATTATTAAAAGGTCCTTTTTCAAAAAGTGGTTTGGTCCACATCCCGTTCCAACAGGAGAGGCTACCGGCTGCTCCTTTCAGCAGCTCAGGCGCGCTTGATGGAAAAACTGCGCCTACATGTTAAGGCCAGTAGGTCATTTATCATGTTGTTGAGGGAGGGTTGTAACATAAAAAATGATATTTCTACTGCTTTGTCCAAAATCTGCCTCTCTAATCAGCTTGCTAGTTAAGCAAATATCTATCTTATGAAGGGTAACAAGCTAAAATTAGTACAGTATGCAAGTGGCAGCACTGACAGAACAGATAAGAGAAAAGCAAGGAGTGAAAGAATAGAGAGATCCCTGAGGATTGAGAGGAAAATTGATGAGAAAAAAGATGACTTTTTTTCAAAAACCTTTGTCAGGAATTATTTTCAGATTTATATTTAAATGAAATTTTAGACTTGAATCTTTTGTTTAGAGAAGTGGTGTTCATTTTTTGTCAGTTGAAAATGTCTTTAAGTGGTTGGCAGAAGGTTAAACATTTTCACAGACAGATAACATACAGCAAAGAGATGGATAATCTTTTAAGCATATTTATAGGCATAGACGACAACATCTTTATCGTAACTTTGTGGGATAGGGGTGTTCATGAGGTCCTTTACAATGAGGACTGTTTGGACTCCTATATTGGAGAAACCAAACAACTACATAAATGTGTAGAGCAGCACAGGAGAGCCAGAGCTCTGGACAAGATTCAGCTGGACTCTTGCACCTCAAGAACAGAGGACACACCTTTGCTGACCAAAACGTTCAGATTTTGGACAGAGAGGACAGATAGTTTAAGAGGGTTGAAAGAAGCCATCTTTGTTAAAAGTGAAATCATCACTGAGCAAAGGGGGAGGACTGTGGTTTTAGCTTCTATACATTTACAGTTTGGTCCTGGGACTGATTCCAAAGAAGTTACATAAGCACACTCCCAAACACAAAACCCATACAAAAGACTCCAAAGACGGAGAATGACGGGTGGGTCATTGATTTGAATTCCACCGGGGATGTTCTGAGGAGGATGGGTCTAAAAACCATCAGCGCTCCATCTACAGGTTGCTCTAGTTTTAGCTGCCAGAACTGACAAAGACCCCTGCAGAGGTGTCAAAATGTTTTCAGAAAAACTGAAATTCTGGTTACCTGTCTGATTAAAGCCTCTTTTGTTATAACCAGAAGGACTTTTCTTTGGTATCCATAACATTGACGTTAGTGCAGGAGTTTTGGAAGGACTCTATCATCATACCACATCCTGACTTAGTAATATTTGATTATTTTGACCTTAAAAAGTTTTTGGCATATGACCCCATGGATTTTTTCCCCTCATGACATTACTATATTTTTTAAATTGGACATACATGCAGAAACACACTGTGATATTAAATGAAAAAATCCCCATTCATTTTCAGCTATGATTTCATTTGCCCTCAAAAAAGAAATCAGCCAAGGTTCTGTCACTGCTATCTTTTAATGTGGTTATAATGTTCTTTCCTCAAGGGACAGTTGTGGTTAAAACAGCTTAAATAGTTTTCAGGAAAAACATGTTCTAGTTCGGTTCCATCAGGCTTGATTATATGTTCTTTTATTTTCCTACAGGTCAGTCTGTTTTCTTTGGAGGACAGAGATTTGACCAAGCTCCAGCCGTAGCTCAGAAGTTACTTAAGTAATTGTTGGAATTTCTTGCAGCTCCTGCTCCCTTTGCCTCTTGGGAGGCTCTCTAACTAGTTTCAGTCTTTCTATTAATTTTGAAGAAGCACTCAATTTTAATAACCTGCTGCTCCATTTTCACTACCATTATTAATGACTGTCCTTAGTCTCACATAGAGTTAATGGTGTTGTACAGTTCTTCTCTTGATCTTTCATAACCGTCCTGTAAACTATGACTTCAGTTAGAGGATGAGAATCAAAAAACTAGGATAGAAAAATCACTAGGATGTCTGAGGTGTACCCATATCAACTTCAACAGATGACAAATGTGAGCTTAAAAAAGACTAAACGCTTAATCAAAATTGTATTTCAATAAAATATTACTATAGGAGTGTGCATGCTTATCCATTAAGGTTTTTCCAGTTTATATACATATATATGTATTTATCTTTCTGCATATTGAAAGATATATAGTATGTTACTTAAGATGAAAAAAAAAATCAATTAATGGTGTAATGAGTGTTCAAAAAAACTAATCTGACAATTCTTAGTGTTCAAATTAAAGAATGATTGGATGAGAAAAAAACAAAGCTGAAAATGACAAGCAGTATTTAGATTTTGATTCCTTTGTTTACTTCACGGGCATGAAGGTTTAACAGGTAAAGAAAACAAATATTAAAGTGACAGAATCCTAAGTTCTTTACATTTCATTACAAAATCAGAGCACATTCCCTAAAGCTCTACGTGCATCATTTCCTTTATAAGCCAGATGTTGGATGAGGTTCTCCTTTTTTTCTGCCCTATCTCTCTAGTCTTAAAACAAGCCTCGTGATGATGGACACTGATGCACATCCCCATTGTAAACTAAGCATACCAATCGATACACCTTTCCACTCATAATAGTTCTTGTTGGCATGGAACAACCTCATCAGGCAATAATACCCCGTGAAAGAGAAGCCGGTGCTAGAGACGAACCTGCTATTTGGCAGAGTCCTGAATGACCATGGAGTGTCAGTTCTCTGTTCAAATATACAATCATCGAGCCAAGAACACTGACATGAGAGGTCTCAACGCTCGGAGTGTGCGGATGGAACAAAGCCCTTAGCCTGGAGAGGGCCACATGAGGCAGTCTGGAGAGTCACAATAAAAAAGAGAAAAAAACTGGCGGTCAGGCAGCTGGCATGTTGATGGTACTCAATGGAGTGAGGCATTGTTGCGATGACAGTCATGCTGCGGGCTTTCTGTAGAGAAATCACTAAAAAATCTCAGATCGTCTTTAGGCCAGCTGCTGGGAAACATGTTATTCTACATGTGTTAAAACTGCAGGCCTCTAATTCATACTTTGATTTTTTTTTTCAGGTTTCTCTGAGAGGAAAATTTTAAGAGAAAAAAGCAATTGTTTTAAAATGAAAGGAAAAAAAAACGTGACTCCTCCAAAAGCCATTAAACTGTCTTCTGTACCCAGAAACAGATGTGCTGCCTGAAAATTTTTTGAAGCCGGGAAACTACAGGAATACTTCCATTGCTTGTAAACAATAACGCTGAGGGATTCATTACCGCTGGAGGCAATCTCATCGTATTATGAGCAACAATGCAATCATGACTTACACAGGAAGTCAGTTTGTCTACACTGGAAACACAAAGAAACTGTCTCTCTGAAGTCTTCACAAAGAAACCCGTGACATTAGCTTTTGTTAGGGATGTAAATCTCTAAAGACTTGAATGATCTAATGATAAAACACTGTGAAAGTTAGATGACATGATCTTTTTTTTCTAGTATAAAGACAGTAGGGAGTAGGCTATGAAAAAAAGATGAAATTTCAATCATAAACTGGATACATATCCAGAGAGTATCCAGAGGTAGAGAGTTGACATCCTTTTTCCTGCATGGATGTCATTATTTCTGGGTTTTTATTAATTTAAATGTAGATGCAAAAAATAATCACAACTAACTAAGTTAAAGCAGGATCATAGAGCAGAAATAGGTAATTTGTGGATTTTCTCTTTGAATCACACACACATAAATACTGTATATATATATATCATGGTAAGTTGCACCGCAGGCAAACCTATTTTTTAAGGCCATTCAAAGGTTTCATCATTCTGGCTTGATGTCTGAGCACTCTATAGAGGATTTGGGAGAGTTCATCCAAACTTGTTGGTTTCCTAGCACAGAATCAGCTTCAAAGCAAAGTTTATGAATTTTGAAAAGGCCTTAAGTCCTTTCCAAAATCTTTTTTTTTTTAGATCCACTGTCCTGCTAGAAGATCTTCTTTTAAAAGGAGTTCTAAGAAAGGTAAAGTTAGCTTAAGATTTTAAGGAAGCACCCCTTGCCCCCTTTCTCTCTGCTGTTCTACACTCTTCCCTCCACAGCTTCTTCCACACAGCAGAGCCTGTTGTGAACGCATCAGCCATAGATGACAGCCTCTGCACATTATTCTTTAGGGATGAAACATCAACAAGCTTTAGATTGCCACACAGCTGCAGCATCTTGCATGGCAGTACACCTTCTGTATTTGGAGGGGTACAAGAGGAACATACACAAGCGTGATTGAAACCGCTAAGGCATTCCCCCTGGCTCTGATCGGTTGTTTCTAGTGTAGGACATGGAAGATGCAGAGGTGCTTCATTTTTTCACAAGTTATCTGCAACTTGATCCTGTTAGAAAATGCTGTTAGATTTCTGAAAATTCTTTAAAAGAAATATTCTTAAAAAAAGTTACCTCTGAAAAGTTTTAGTATCTCATCCATTTGGCAGGATGCTGCCACAACTACACCTAACAAATGAAATTTGTAGTGTTTGGTCTGAAAACCTCAGCTGAACTCCTCCAAACATCTTCTTCTATTGGAACCAAGCAGCTCAGTGTTTATTTAGTGGCCATTAATATCTTTTCCACAGGACATAGGCTGATATGTAGCCATAACCTTTGAAGCAAATAGCTATAAAGTTCTATCCTGCTCGGAGGTGTTGATGTTGAAAGAGGGGCTTGTTATTCCATCAACACCTTCTTTGTCCATGGCAATCCTAAACTGCTTTAACTATGACAATGACAGTTGCTTTCCAGCTGTTTCTGGTTCACTGTGGGTTTGGGTTTATCCTGGACTGATCAGCAGCAGTTCAGATGTCCATGCTTATCAAATCTTCAGACAGCTCTCAAAGGGAATTTCCCAACTTGTGTAAACCTACAGTTTGGACCAGTCTGCTTCACTGAGCATATATGAGTTCCTGAGGCTTTCTCATTCCTCTGAGTATGGTCCAATCAATGCAGTTTGATTACTTTATTGATGCTGAGGAGACACAATACCAGCTTCACTTAATAATGATCATTAACCAGGATTTAACAAGCCTGCCTTTTTGAAGTAAAGATTTTTAAAAACATTTAACATATTTTAACCGATTGACTCTGGAGAGCTGCATGCTCCAAGTTAGTTATTAAAGAAATCGGATAGAGCTGTCAATGTGTATTGCGTTTCCTCACTGGTTGCTGCTATAGGTTACACAAGTGTTTCTTATATGCAACGGCACAATTTCTTTCCCTGTATGCTTCATCTACTAATCAATCCTTGGATTTCGACTTACATATGTATGTCTAAATGTTTGTAGAAACATTAACAATTATGCCAAGTAGATTTGTGTTCTTAGAACACCATCCTAATGCAGGTCGAGAAAACTGAACTAGGCTAAAGGGCATTTAAATTCTCTTTCCTATTGACCTGGAATGATGCACAAAAGGACTTGAAATCAAGAACTCTTTTATCTCTTAGAGAATTCAAAACTCTAATAAACGAGAAGGTGAAAAGCATGACTTGTTGTTTTGACTGAATCCCCAGTCTAGCTCTCTGTAGTATGTTTTAAGGTGTATATTTTTATCACTTTACTTTCTGTAACCTTGTATTTCAGCTGCCCTCTTGACCAGGTCACTCTTAGAAAAGAGATTTTGATCTCAATGACTTTTTACCTGGTTAAATAAAGAATTCTGAAACATATTTAAATTCCAAATTGTGCACCAATTCTTATTTTTTTAAAAACACTGCCGGTGTGTTGTATGACCAGCCAAACCTGGGAGAAAGACAACTCAAGTAACTCTGTCTGCAGTACCTCAGTTTCTCATACTTTAAACAATTTGTTTTTCCAGAAATGGATTCATGTTAGTTTTCATCACGTCCTTTAAGTATAAAACACTCTTGGCACCTTCTGCAACTTTACTTTCAGTTCCCTCAAGAGAAGCTGTACATAAGTTTGGAACACATGGACTTCAGCAATCACAAAACTGAGCCAATTTGGCAAGCCAGACAACAGAATGTAAACTGAGATGTGAATATATTGTTAGGGGAAACAAAACAACAAACACGTTAGCATAAAATAAAAAGATAAATTTATGAAAAGATAAAGGAGATGTTGCAAAAGGCTGCATCTTTTCCGTGCAGGAGGTTAGAAGTTCAACAGTTTCAGGCGTGTCAAAACTTCATCCAGATCTTAGCAATAAATCAAAGAAAAGCGTCTGCTGGTCTGCTCTTCATCTGTTTGGACAACAGTTTGTCTGGTCCACTTCAAATTTGGCAGATTTCTTACTTGAGGCATGTTTGAAGATTCTGTAATAAAGTCTGCTTTCTTCTGGTGATGGTTGCCTGTTCTGTGGGCCGCTGTTGGTGTTTATTACAGAGCCTAAGTCTCCCTTGTTTCTTAGCAACCTCACCAAAGGTCACATCGATGTGTCAGGACGGAGGCTCTGGATCCAGATTCATGACCTTTCTGCAGATGATGCAACATGTTTAGATAATCAGCATAAGGACGCAGTGTTTACTTTAAAAAGACAGATTTTTCTGCCCGATCTAATTCTCAGTGAGTTGATGACATAATGAGTTAGTCTTTTGTTAAAGATGCATAAAAACAATCAACATTTGAGTTCAAAGATCCATCCATTAACAATAGATTAAGTAAGTTAAGTAAGTGTATTTTTCTGGGCGTGCAGGTGGCGCAATGCTTAGCGTGCACGACCCATGTATGGAGGCCTTAGTCGTCGATGCGGGCGACCCAGGTTCAAATCTGGCTTGTGGTCCTTTGCTGCATGTCGCTCCCCCTCTCTCATACCCCCTTTCCTGAATGCCTACTGTCTGAAAAACGAGCCACTAATACCATAAAAACAACAAAAGAAAGTATCTATTTTTCTTCATTTTCGTAAAAACCTGATAAATTCCTGATCCTGTGTTATCATCCTGTAATTTCTCTATTTTTTACTGAATTCAAAGCTACTACTGCTATCAAAAAAAAAACAGACTAAGCTTTTCTTGTCTTTGATCAGCTTGGGTTCTCCTGTTTGACCCTATTCATACACAAAATAAACGAAAGAATATAAAACTTCTGAATTTAAAGAAATCAAAAAAAATATATAAAAAACAATTGATTTCACTCAATCTTCTTCATTCTCAATCAGAAAAAAGTAAAAGTTATCATCCTAATCTAGTTTAATAGCAGTCAAACTGTAAAATGTACCATATGCTGAAAAAATAACTTTCTTACAGCAGCATCTC
The DNA here is from genome assembly GCA_034780135.1 of Jordanella pulchra. NCBI lineage: Eukaryota > Metazoa > Chordata > Actinopteri > Cyprinodontiformes > Cyprinodontidae > Jordanella > Jordanella pulchra. The sequence goes on along the minus strand of JAUZNJ010034744.1, from coordinate 32 downwards.
TCTCTCTCTCTATACACACACACACATATATA
>JAUZNJ010034743.1:0-12561 GCA_034780135.1 Jordanella pulchra | reverse complement strand
TTCTGATTAACTGTTTTTTTTCTTTTTTGTTGTTATCAGTTATGGCATTGCAGGGAACACCAACGTGACTGGTGATCAAGTGAAGAAGCTGGACATCTTGTCCAATGACCTGGTTATTAACATGCTGAAGTCATCTTTTACCTCCTGCGTGTTGGTGTCTGAAGAAAACGAAAAGGTCATCATTGTGGATTCAGAGCAACAGGTGAGACAGGAGCAGTGCAGGCTTGTTGGATGAGTAAAAATACCACGCCATACAATCATCTTTAAAAAAGATTTATAATAAAATGTAAACAGAATCTAAATGTTATGTAAATCATAAAGGCAAGAAGTAATTCCTTCTAAGGCAGTATTGAATATTATTTCAAGTCTTTATGCATGATGTAGTAGTTGTCAGCACTGCTTCGTAAAAAGGAGGTCCTGGGTTCAGATACCGACCAGGCTTTCTGTTTCTGCATGTGTTAGCATGTGTTCCCCTGGGTTCTCATCCAGCATCCTCCCCCAGTCTAAAATCATGACTGTTTGCCTCTTAATTTCACCTGTGTGCACAGTGGTTTGTCTTGTTTGTCTTTGTGTTGCCCTGTGATGTAATGGCGACCTTTCCAGGGTGGACTCCACCTTTCTTTAAATTATTAATGGAGATAAGCACACAAGAACTTCTCACCATATGAATGTCATGATAGAATATATTATGAGTTTGAAGCCTTCTCTTAGCATGCCTGTAAGACAGCCTGCTTCTATAAAGGTGTAATAAATCCTTGGATTGGCCGGCTGAAGCTAATTATTCAGGTTAAACAAAAGCATTTGAAATCTGTACTAAAATCCTGCCATGAAAAGTAATCTAATTCAGATAAGATTAAGTATGTTAGGTTCATTTTATCAAATTGTTTCTATTTTCTTTATTTCGTTTCTTAGGGAAAATACATTGTCTGCTTTGATCCTCTGGACGGCTCCTCCAACATCGACTGTCTGGTCTCCATTGGAACTATATTTGCCATTTATAAAAAGGTAATAACATAGGATTAAACACCTTCATTGATAATGTTCTTATCTTATTTACAAACAAAAATTAGAGTACATTAGATTATATAAAAAATCTTACATTTAATAGCCTTTATCTTAGATCTTATAAAGCCTAAAATATGTCCAGATTTAGCTTGTTGTGTCTTAAATTACCCTCAGAATTTATTATTTATTCTTTTTATCCAGCAGTTATTTTTACAAACCCTTTTCCTAAAGGGTACTTATAGTTGATTCCTGGGGTATTTAACATTTTAAAAAAGATATTTTTCTTTTTATTTCCCAAAAAAAAAAATGTGTTACTAAATTTTATATTCTATGTTGTATTGTTAAAGGCTGAGAATGTACAAAATTGGCAGCATGAAGATGATAACTTATACATGAAATTATAAGGCATTAAAAGTATTTTTTATTCCCTATTTGATAATCTGGTAGATTTATCAGAAACCCCTCAAATTGTTGCTATTTGTGGATCTATAAAGTGTAAAAATGTAAAAGAATTTTCAAGATTCATAAATAAGAAATTATTTGCAGACATAAAAATTCCAACAGTATTAATCAAAAAAAGGTTGTTTAGATGGAAGTGAAGAGCACAGAAACTACTAAGGGGATAGATATTACTCACGAAAGCCTCACGAAACAGTAAAAGTAAAGAAAGAAGACATGTAATATTTTAATTTGCTCTTGAATAGACAACCTGGCAAAACGTTTTAGCAACCAGCAACTTCAGATGATCATAATAAATGTTTAAAAATCCCAGTAGGTTGAAAGGGGTTGGGATTTTTAGGGTAAATTACATCAGTAGTTAATGTTCTAATGCTCAATGCCAACTCTGTTATAATGTAAAATCAATGCTGGAGTGGAGGAAGATCAACTTCTATTTTAATTTTTTTCATTATTTACTAATTAAAATACCAGTTATTGTGTGATTAACTAGAACAAATGGTACCAGTACCAGTAAAAAAATAAATTTGGAACAACTTATTCCCTCCCTCAGACCACAGAGGATGAGCCATCTGAGAAGGACGCTCTACAGCCAGGCAGAAACCTGGTGGCGGCGGGCTACGCCCTCTACGGAAGTGCCACCATGATCGTCCTCTCCACTGGCCAGGGAGTCAACTGCTTCATGCTGGATCCAGTCAGTACTTCCTTCAGGACATTTTGTTTTAATTTAAACCAGTGTCTCTTCATATTTATTGTGTTTTTTTGTTAAACAGGCCATAGGTGAATTCATCCTCGTCGAGCGAGACGTGAAGATCAAGAAACGGGGCAAAATTTACAGCCTTAACGAAGGTTATGCAAAGTATTTCGAGCCGGCTGTCACCGAGTACCTGCAGAAGAAGAAGTTCCCTCAGGTAACACAGATGATTCATCTTAGATGATTTACATATTTTCTTCTTGCTCGTGTAAACACTGTCTGCCCTTCTAGGATGGCAGTGAGCCTTATGGAGCACGTTACATTGGATCCATGGTGGCGGACGTCCACAGAACACTGATGTACGGAGGAATCTTTTTATATCCTGGAAATGTGAAAAGCCCCAAGGGAAAGGTAAGATCCAGCTGTTGCCGTCGTCTTTTGCCGGTTTTTTCTCGAGTCATCATCCAGCTTTATTGTACTGAGTTTCAGTTGTTCTAAAAGTGTCAACTTTTGCTCCATTACCCTGACTTACGAGCATCAACACCAACCAGCCTTATTAAATAACATGTTTTCTTTCCCATTTTTAGCAGGGGCTAATAGAAATTATTCTGCCTCCTTAATTCTTATAAAATTAGAATATCTTAAAATAGTTTTTTAGCTTCTGTGTTTTTCATTTTGTTATTTATTTTAATGGAAACTCATTTATTTATGTTGTATTATTTTTATAGAAAAAAAGCTACATTGTTTTTGGCCTTTTTTCCCTTTAGAATGAAGATGCTGACATTAAAAAGTTGAAAGAGGTTGTGACACATGCATATAAAATCCCTATTTTTCATTTAGTGAAAGTTAAATTATTAAACACATCCGGTAAATAATCCAGTTTTATTAACAGAGTAAAACAGTAACATATCTTTTTAAAATGTTGCCTGTTTATTCTGTAAAACACCAAAACCAGGAATCTGATCATAAAAATCACTTCTTTTGAAGAAATGTTCTTATTGTCTTTTTTTTCAAACTATAGCTGCTGTTTTTTGTTTGCTCTTTTTCTTTTTAGAGTTTTATTAAACTAAATGAAAAACAAATACACAAACTTGCCAAAAGTTTTTCTCACCTGTCTTGACCTGCATATTTGAAGTGCATTTTTGAAGTCATACACTGGTCTGACTCTATTTATGAACACCAAGCTCTCTCATCTACATCTTTATGACTGAAACAGTCAAGTTAGAGAGGAAGAGGTCGTCTCCAAACATTTCCCACAGGGTTGGGAGCATAGAGGTGTCCAAAATGTCTTTTTATAACAAAAATATCAGGAAAAAAACCCCCAAACACTCACAGCTTGCTTTATCAGCACAGCACTTATTTGATTTAATGGTTCATTTTTTCCTGATGGTATCCGATCAAAATAATGGGGCTACACTAGACCTTGTTCCTCCGGTTTTTATTTTTCCCAGCATTCATAGTGTGACATTTTTAAGAGGAATTTGTCTTGACTGACTTAACTTGCAAGTAAGCTGACCACTCTGTCACAACACTGTTTCTTCACTTTGCACATCCTTCTTCATTTTGATTGAAGTGAACCTGCAGTGGAGGACATTTAACATTTCTGGTTATTTCAGGGATTCTACATCTCTGACGGTTCCTGCATTTGAATCCATATTTCAACTAATCATCCACCACTGTGTCTAAAGTACTCAACGTGAATCCAAAAAGATGTTATTTATTTCTAAAGTAACTAAATTAATTTAGTATAACATCTGTGCATTTACTAACCTTTGGGATGAAAATGAAAGATACTTTAAAAGGTGCAGATAACGAGGATGAATCTCCATGGCAACTGGAAATTATTAAGTTACTCCACCAAGCAACGTAATTCATTTAAGAACTTGTGACATAAAATACCACTAATGATGAAAAAATAGTTTTGTTTCATTAAACAAACAAAAACAAATATACAAACATATTGTTAAAAAAATTTGTTTTAAAATGTTGCACCCAAGCTGCTGAATCTTTTCCCTGTGTTTGGATGTGAAAAAGATATATTGTGACATATTTGTTGCTGCTTTGCGGTTTGAAAGGATTAATTGTTGATGTTTTTGGAGATATTACTCTTTGCTGTAGTTTTCTTGCAGTGAGATTCAGAGCCTTAACTCCTACCAACCTGATGGGTTAGGCAACAGAGACACGCCCATATCCACCTTTGTGGCTAAATAAAGTGCCTCTTTTTACATCAACTTTATACACTTTTTAAAGGAAAAGCACAAAAAAAAAAACATCAGTTGCATTTACTTTATAAGAATTGTTTAAAACATAAAATATTTATTCCACTTATAATTTTACAGGTCATTTCAAAATAATGCACCCACTATTTTAAAAAAAAATCATACTTTTAGCATCAAAGAGGAACCATTGATGGTTTAGGAAACTAAACTTCCCCCTCTTGCTTAAAGCTCCGGCTGCTGTACGAATGCAACCCCATGGCTTTCATCATGGAGCAGGCGGGCGGCATGGCCTCCACAGGCTTTGAGAACATCTTGGACATCCAGCCTGAAAGCATCCATCAGCGCGCGCCTGTGGCCATGGGCTCGCCCGAAGACGTCCTGGAGTACATCGCCCTCTGCAAGAAACACGCATCGAAGTGAGACGGCGACCGACTCGACTCGACTCGCTCTCCGACTCCTCCCACTTCCAGCAGAGAAACCTTTTGATGCTCTCAGGGCCTTGGAAGGGTTTAAAATGGTTTGGATGAAGATGTGTTTTTGAAGGATTGTTGTGACCAAAAGATCAAGAGAGATTTTCTCTGTGAAAACAGGTTTTACTCATAGCAGTGAAGTAGGTGGTGTTTGATTTGGTGATAAGCTGACGTGTTCATAAGCTGCAGTAGAACCCATTTTAGAAAAATAAGCAAAGATCAATATTGTGCCAAAAAAACAGATTTAAATACATTTGAGTTTTACGCTCTCCAGTCCATAAAACTGTGCCTTAAGGAGACCAAATATGCCTTTTATTTATACATACGAAAGACCAAATATAATTTATACACCAAAGAATGACACTTTTATCGTATGACATAACTGCTGTTTGGAAAGAAAATGGTTTTAAATACACCAAAAAGATTTTAAAGATTGTAAAGAGTGTTTTCATCATTTTTCTTTTTTTTTTTTTTCTTAAAAAGCACATATTTTTTTCTTTATAAAGTTAGTGATGTTTTTTTGTCATGAAGAGTAAGGTAACGTTTACAAAAGACAGGAAGCAGAGCAAGTAATCCAGAAAGATAAAGTTTACACAAGTAAGGGAACGAATGCTGTGTAAACAAAATGTGTCATAAGACAAACACGTACGTCTGTTGGCTGGGATTACATACACCTTTAAAAAGGACGCCATGTTTCTGTAATGTCTGTAGGTCTGATGACTTACTGAAACTGATCTTTTTAGCAGGTTTTAAAATGATTAAAATCAAGTGTACAGAAACACTCAACAGATTCGGGCCAGTCGGTCGTTAACCGAGACGAAACTGCTGTGTTTGAAGAACGAAGCGACCAAATTGTTTTGAACCCCCTATAATCATTACCCTCTCACATTTCCTTTATATGCAAGAGATTCATTTTTGTACTGCACTTGAAGTCACACCACAGCACCTCCAACAACTTAAACTAGACCAACCTTAATTGCAAACCCTGGATTTCTTTATTTCTTCAGTTTGCTGCTGTGTTCGGGCTCATTGTACGGTTCTATCAGCTTCAGCTGATAGTTGGCAGGAGGTTTTTTTTCTGTTTGGTTTTCTCCAAACATGGTTAATTGCATTACGACCAAACATCTACTTGTGAATGATCTTTCTTACCGCAGAACAGGGGATGTTGGATGGTTTGGAAACAGTCCTGAAATCCTTTTGAAATCGATGGGTCGCATCTTATGCCGTTGCTGATGTCGTTCTTTCTTATTGTTGTGTCAATTTATAACTCCTTTATAGCTCCAGACTGTTCAGTTATTTAATTATCGCATGATAATTGATTGCATTTGCAACAAGAACTGCAACTTAAAAAAAGAGCATTTTTCGAATTGCAGGGGGACCCGATTTTTGGTCTCTGCAGGTGATGCAAAACTAGAAGATTTTTTTCCATTCTGCAAAAACCCTGCAACAAGGGACTCTGGACAAGAGAGCATTAAAGGTAATGGGAACAATGAAACTCAGGAGCTACATGTGTGTGCTGTAGTAAGTGCAAATAAAATCACAATTTCAGTCACCTTAAAACACTACCCCAGTTTTCAACACATGGATTGACCATCTGGGCTTCTTTTGATAAATAACAACAGTGTGGGAGCTGTTCTCTAATTTTTAATAAATTAAGTTAAATGGAAACATCTTAAATTCTGTAGGAGAAACAAAAGTTTATGTCCTGATACTTTAATTAATATACCAGAGGGTGTCTTTTTTTAGCCTAGACTGTAGTGACAATGTTCTCATGCAACGTTAGAGTAAAATGGGAAGCAAATACTGGATATAAAATGGACAAAGCTAAATGAAACAACAAAACTCAGTCATCATGATAAAGATGTTCATTTAAAAACAAATAGTTACATACAATTGTTTATAAATGTTAAATGATCCTTTATCCTGCAGAGTAAGAGAGTCGCCCTTTAACCTAAAAGGCTCATCTGACCTTTAGTTAAAAGGTCAGATGGGGTTCTTCAAGCAGTGTGACATTTAAAACTCAAAGGAGCTGCTTTTCCTGGGTGTTTGTGAAATCTTAACCAAGCAGACCACAGAAAATGTTAAAGTTAAAAATCATGTCAATGGCATATTAACCGATGCATGAGCAAGGCTGCTCAGAATGCATAACCAAACTGTATGTTTAAGGTAATATTTAAAGAGCAAAAAAATCTCATTTAAATCTGGATACATTTCTGGTCAATAAACATATACCTTTCAGATATGTTGAATACTGTCAGACTGAATAAATCCAGCTCATGTGCTGCATAAAGCTCTGCAGGTCTCTGCAAACGACACCTGACACCAATATCTCCAAATACTCAGTCGGTCTCCCGCTCGGCTGCTCTCACAAATAGATCTCCTGACTCGCCCTTGTGGTCCTAAGAATGAAAAGGACGTGGTGGGTAATGAGGGGGTTCACTCGCAGCCCGTCCTCTGAAGTCTCAACATCCAAACTTGCTGCCTGCAAAGAAGGCTTGAAGAAGCAGAACCCAGCATGTCTGACCAGTCGGCGTTTGACACAGACGTCTGGACCCTGACACGGTTCGTCATCGAGACGGGTCGGCAGGCCAAAGGAGCGACCGGGGAGCTGACCCAGCTCCTCACTGCCATGCTGACCGCCATCAAGGCCATTTCCTCTGCTGTGCGTAAGGCGGGTCTGGCCCACCTGTGAGTACTCACCGACCCAAGACCATCCCCCCTCAGTGTAGGGTGATCTTTGCATGTCTTGTGTTGGTTGCATCCTTCATGTGCCGCTCATTGAGTCCTAATCAGCAAATGTACATTTTACAACATGCACTTTGGTCCAGGTCCAGTTATAACAGGTTGCTGCTTAAATCTGGACTGAATGGTGAAGCCAAAGATCTAGAAGACATTAAAATCAACACTGATATACTGAGAAAAAGCAGCCTGCTGTTGTCATTTGTGTTATATTAATCATCTGTTTGTTGGTTTAGTTGAAATGCTTGGAAACTTATTTCCTGGGTCACTGGTCTCCTTCAGTAGATTTTGTGAGTCCAAACCTCAAAAGCTTTGGACCCACGTTAGATATAAAAGCTGGAGCACACAGACTGGTCCAGACTAAATAAAAACATCTGCTTAAAAGTTACACAAAAAGAGCTATTTATAACTTAGAGCATCTAGATTAAGGCATTTCCTCAAACAACAGCTTTGTTTTTAAGAAATCCTGTTAGTTTATTATAAGTTAAAACATTAAGGTTAAGATGTTGTGGATTTTTCTTGAAAAATGTCGTGAAGTTTTCAAAAGGTATCGAGCTTCTAGTTTCTGTCAGGAATATTTTCTATCAACTATAGTTTTGGTCAAGTTACAAAGAAAATTACAATAATGGTTTTTTGTCCAACTCCACTACCTCCTGAACTTCAGCAGCTCCTTGTTTCCAGTCTTTCATTGCTGGATAGATTAATTAATCTAGGTGTGTCTGGCCAATGTTGTCATGGTTAAAATAAAAAACAGGATTTGTCCAGTTTGGACAGCATTATATTACACAAAAAGGAGAATAATTAAAAACACAGACGCTGTAATCTGTACAACACCAATGGTGAAGTAAAGTAAAGCCTTTATGATTCATATCAGATTTGGTCCAGTTGAAAAAACAGACTTTTTACTTCTGATACGGATGATAGCCCAAAGAAAATTGAATGAAATTCACTTTCAGGTAAATTCACTTTTCTGGAGAAAAACTGATGTGAAAATTTTAGTTCTTATTTACAACTCAAACCATCTTTGAATACATTCAGTTGAAGAGAGCAGTTGAGTCTCTAATGACCCTTTTGAGATTTGTCAGGAAACATATTCGTTTTTTGTGAGATGTTGACCTCCTTACAACAGCAGAGTCAAGAACCACGATACTTGAAACAGAAAGATCTACACATTACCCTATTCTACAGATACGCCAATTAAAATGCTATTCATGATTTCTACTACCATCATACTTGCCATAAAAAGTCAAGTTTTACTTTTGTTCTGTATATAAAAAACCTCAGATTAGGCTCAGTGGCTGAAAAAAGCTGTAAAATGAGCATTTCCTCAGCTGCTGTAGCAAAAGTCATGAACTGGACCTCAGTGTCATAAGGTGAAGGCCAGCTGTACAAAAGCCTCACAGAGCTGATAGGGTTTCATTTTAGGGGCCAAATGTTTGACATTTCATTCCACTGCAAGCGTAGATTCAGGAGACGTGTCAGATTGTTCTCCTGGTCCGAAGCTTAACATTTGTAAAGCAGTTGTGTTGCAATGTTGTGGAGCAGTGATGTTGGTGAAATCCCCCCCTCTAAGCAGAGTCAAGGTTGTGCTGCTTTGCTGTGAGCAGAAGGTGAACCTCTGTTTGGTTTTGATTCGTTTTGTCTTTCTTATCTCAGAGAAATAACATATTAAGTTCTAACAAAGTAAAAACTGGAAGGATTTGAGCAACGCTGCAGGTTGCTTAAAGTTGACGCAATAACTGGTTCTTTGTTTGGGGATTTAAGAGACTTGCCAGGTTTGCAGGATGGGGGTGGAAATCTTTCAGGGGTGGTTGATGTTTTGCATAAATTCAAAATTAAAGTGTGATGCTGATGAAAAAGTTGCTCTAATTCCAGTTTTATTCAATCCCCTTTGCTGTTTTTCAAAAAAGAAACATAATTAAAAAAAAAAAACGATCCTGATGAAAAATGTGGAGCCTTGGGTTGTTTTTGCTCCAGCTGGTATATTTTCCATTTTTTTTTCTGGGACAGTGTTCTAAAGTTATGTTTCTCCGTTAATCCTTTTTTGTTTTGTTTTTTTACTTCTTCTCAATCGTTTCTTCTCATTCACCGATTTTAAGAAGACACAGGTGGGACTAAAATCACTGAAGGGTAGAAAAGGCCTTTTTATATGAAGAGATTAGTTGATGATTTATTCATAAATCACCTTTTCCACATTACAAAAGCAAAAATTACAGGACCGGAAAAAATATAAGGCAAAATGCATAAAGAACATGGAAAAAAACATTAATAGGAAGATAAGAAATATTAATGCTAAGCTAAGGAAGCTCCAGACAAACACATAACTTAATGCAAAGGTCTTCTCCTCCTTTAGCCCCTTTAGCCACCTGCTCTCCTAAAAACAATAACATTTTAGTTTTAAGAATAAAGAAAGCAAAGACACTAAATGTTGTTCTTGAAAGCTGGACAAATATGATGCCTAACAGAGAAATATTTACTTCTTTCACCAAGAAACCCCCACATTGAATAGGAGGAAAACCAGTTTAACCGAGAACCAGAAACTCCAGCTGAATGTCCACAAAGACTTTGGAAAATACTACCGTCTACAGAAATAAATGCCTCAGTGAAATTAAGAGAAGAGAAAAGCAATTTCCAGCCTGGATGACAACCAAAAGTTCTTTGTACACCTTTAATGATGAACCAGTCTTGGAAGAAACGTGATTCTAAAGAACAAATCCCAAAATCATCAGATGAACTGAAATGTAAATGAGTTAGTAGCAACATGATAGCTTCATATATTTTCAGTAAATTACAGAGAATGGGAAGAAAGTAGTATTTTTAGCTCCAACAAGGTGATTCCCAAACAGCCCCCTTAAAAGGGGATGATTATAATTATTATTATTAATTAGGTGAAGGACAGCAGCTATCAGCCTCTGTTTCAGGTCTTTTCTGTATTCATTATATACAAAAACTAATAATTTCCTGTTGCTAGGTTTACTGCCTTTTATGTTGACCTCAAACACTTGAATGATACTTTTAAACTAACCTGATGAAAAAGTCACAAACTAGTCAGTCCAAAGAAAAGCACTGAAAGATGAATAAAGCATTTAGACTTGCAGGAACATCTGTTGTTGTTCCATGAAGAAGTGAAATTAGCTACAGAAGAAACATGGTTTGGCTTCTAAAGGTCTAAACTTAATGATCTGCTGGTTTGTTATGTTTAGGCAAGGCTTGGCCGGCTCTGTGAATGTGACTGGAGACGATGTGAAGAAGCTGGACGTGCTGTCCAACGACCTGGTCATCAACATGCTCCACGCGTCCTACGGCACCTGCTGCATGGTGTCCGAGGAGAACAAGGAGCTCATCATCACTCCCAAGGATAAAAGGGTAACACAAGGGTTTTAGATGTTTATTTGAAATGGCTTTGGTTTTGGTTAAACTTTATTTTACACCCTAAAGCGGAGTGTTTTTCCTACTTTTGTAACAATGTGTATGTTTTTAATTTGATTAATTATGAGCAAACCATCTATAAATAAACAATAAAAAGTAAAGATAGGATCCTTCGAACTTTACGAGTCGCTATAGAAAGGCTAAAATCCCACAATGGTGTCTAACATCAGCTGCCCATAGAGACAAAATGGTTGCTAAGAATATTCAGAGTGTTATGACCTGATTATGTTTCACAGTGTTTAATAGAAAGCACAGAAGAACTTTAATGAGACAAATCTGTCAGGAGGAAACTGAAAGGTGAAGGCTAAACTGAAGTTGGTCAGAGAGAAGGAAGGCAAAGAGAAGGACTTCTGGCATCATGCTTTCTGGACATTTGGGTGTAAATCTGTATTTTTCATGACCTTTGGGAGATTTTAGGATTTATTTCATGTCTCGTTTCTATCTATATTATTTGATGCCATTTTTTGCTCATTTGTTTTGCTTTAGGCTCTTAATTCAAAGCAAAAACTAATCTAAAAGTGAAGAAAATTTTCTCCAAATAAGTTTATTTCATCTTAATCTGAGCAGGTGAATACGATGATCTAACTATGGGACGAGTATTTTTGGCTTTAAAATAAGACATTTCGATTTAATGCCCTTAAAGTAACATAATTGAGACATTTTTTTTTCTTTTTCTAAATGTAAACAATCTTATTCTATTGTCACACTGTTTTTACTTATTTGCGTTTTATTTACGGGACATATACACTTATCTCCAGAAAAAAGGACTTATTTGGATTTCAATATTGGCAGTTTTCATTACTGTTTTCCATGTACATGTTTTACTATTTGTACTTAGCTTTTCTAGTTTTCTGTTTGCCATTGTTCTTTGCTGGTTTCTTACGTTTCTCTGATCCATACTGAATCAAATTTAGAAGATAAAGTAATGGTTATATCACCCCTAGGAGAAATGTTAAAGCACCACAGGCCACACTTGTCCCAGTATGTCAGTAAAACTTACTATTAAATTGTTAAAACAGGGTTTCTGCTCAGAATCCTAAAATCTTGTTTTGTTTTTTTTGGATCGGTTTGTGAGGTTGAGCTCAGACATACTTTGGTCATGTAGATGATTCTGATGCTCAGTAGCAAATCCAAAGGATAGGTAAGGCTTTTGAGTGTAGTCAGAGTTTAAAATCCAACCTAATCAAATGATGAAGTGTAACTTTAAAGAGACTTTTTTTTGGCTTGACAATGTCTCCACGAAATTATCATTTGAAAACTGGATTTATCATGTTGATGATCTGAAATTTTTATAGAAAACAAAACATGATTTCCACTATTTTAATGCTTTTAAATGTGTTTGGGTTGATTTTTGTTTCTCAGTCAAGTGACATTAAATAGATGTTAACCCTTCGATTAGTGCCACATGGATCAGTGTCCTTGTTTACTCAGGGAATAAAAATGTTTCCACATGTACTAGAGCAACAGTATCACTACTTAAGACATCTAATCTGCTATATTTATTTATTTTACTTCAAATACCCTATCATATAATTGTTAAATTGCAAAT